>OU696696.1:128210301-128212008 GCA_916050605.2 Platycheirus albimanus | reverse complement strand
GAAGCTGAGAGTACTGTCGTCAGCAAAACAATTTAGTGGATTAGAAGTATTAGACAAGAGATCATTAATAAAAATGAGAAAGAGTGTCGGAGACAGAACAGTGCCTTGGGGCACACCAGCATTTATTTTGTGGGTAGCAGACTGAAAACCGTCCAAAACAACGCGAATTGAACGGTCCGAAAGGTAATGTCTAATCCATCGAAGAAGGGTTTCATCGATGCCAAATGCACGCATTTTCGATAAAAGAGCCTGGTGCCAGACTCTATCAAATGCTTTTGAAATATCGAGCGCAATAATCTTACTCTCTCCAAAACGATGTAAAGATTGGTTCCACTGTTCGGTGAGATATACCATCATATCACCAGTGGATCTATTGCTACGAAAACCGTACTGCCGCTCATTAAGAAGTTTTCGTTTCTCAAGATATTTCTTGATCTGAAAATTTATCAGAGTTTCCATGACCTTGGAAAGAAGGGACGTAAGTGCAATTGGTCGGTAGTTTGAGGGAGATGAAGATACGCCTTTTTTTGGAACGGGCTGGACAAATGCAGTTTTCCATCCACTCGGAAAGAGACCTGTAGAGTAGGACAGATGGAAAAGCTTACGTAGTGGTTTTGCCAGCGTGGAAGCACACCTCTTCAGAACTATTGGGGAGATACTATCCGGACCAGCGGATTTGTGTATAACGAGATCTTTTAGAACTCTTGCAACTGATCGAGTGCGAAAGGAGATTTGTCCCATAGAACCATTTACGCTCTCAAGAACAGGAGTAGTCATGTCACTCTGTGGTAGTGTCGAATTGGCTGCAAACTGCGCTGCGAATAAGTTAGCTTTTGCTTGAGAGGATACCACAGGAGTGTCATTGTTGACAAGCGTCGGAACCGAGGACGCAGTGGACTTGCGAACGTTTTTTACAAATGACCAAAAATTCTTACTACCTTTGGGACATTGTAGTATTTTTTGCCGTAATTTTTGCTCATGTAAAAATTTGGTTCTTTGAATATGAGCATTGCAGGACTTCCTTGCTTGTTTGAACTTATTCCAGTTTTCCTCAGAAGGGTTGGCTTTATAACATCGGAAACTTACTTCTCTCACCTCGATAGCCTCTTTACAGCTCAAGTCGAACCATGAATTCTCTTTTGGTTTGATACTTTTTGTCCTATTCGGAACGAAATTTCTCATCCCGCAGAGAATAATGTTTGTAATCATTTCGGCGCTGGAGTCTACATCACTATCGAGGAAACAAAGTGACCAGTTAAAGTTACCGAAAAAATTGTTAAGACCGTCCCAGTTGGCTTTCTCGTATTGCCATACGCTTCTTCTTGGGATTTTTTCTTTAACTGGACTGTTGGAGTACGAGAAAATAGCTGAAATGATACAATGGTCCGACGTGCCTAGGGGCGATAATACATCAATAATGTATTTATCAGGATGAGATGTAAGAAACAAGTCAAGGGTGTGTGGCGTGTGGCCTGCAATGTCAGGGATTCTTGTCGGCTTGTCAATAAGCTGAGTTAAGTTGTTGACCTCAGCGAAAATCTCGGCATACCTTCCTTCGGGTGTTTGTCTGGCCAGAATATCGAAGCCACGTAGAATTGTGTACATTGAAATCGCCCGTAACAACGATTTCAGTGCGAGGATAATGGGAAACAATTCTTTGGATTGAGTCCGACAGCGCATCGAATTCGTTAAAAGTCGAGACACTGT
>OU696696.1:128165301-128202801 GCA_916050605.2 Platycheirus albimanus | reverse complement strand
TTTGCTTTTTTCCTTGGAGTGCTTCAGAAAGCTCAAATTGTAGGTCAGAAGGACTCCCAAATATTTAAATTCCTGAACAAGGCGTGTATTGTTTAGAGACCAGTTTTCTTCTGCTCGTCTTCTTGAATGCCTCTTTTCAAATATGACAATCTTAGTTTTTTGGTTATTAATTTACAAACCCCAAGACTCACAAAATGAACTTAGACGGTTTATTTGCATTTGTAGAGTGAAAGGGTTATCGGCAAGCATAACTAAATCGTCAGCTTACAATAGGACTTTGATATGAGCATTAGCAAAACTAATTCCCCCAGGAAGGAGGTCACAGACATCATCTATAAAAAGGGCAAATAATAAAGGGCTAAAAATACATCCTTGGGGAACACCTGTCGATGTTTCAAATCGATTTGAGAATGCGAGACCATCCCATACCCTTGCCTTTGTTGACGAAATAAAACTGGAATAAGTTTGGAGAAACTTTCGTGAGAAACCAATACAGGAAAGTCTGTATATTAAAGTCTGTCTATTGACTTTGTCAAATGCAGCTTAAAAATCAACAAAGCAAGTGTACAGTTTCTTTTTCCTATCTATAAATTGTCGGGCAATGCTTGAAATAGCAAAGACGTGATCCATAGTCGAGAAACCTGGGCGGAAACCAGCTTGGAAGATGCTCAAAAGATTATTATTCTCAATCCATTTCGTTCAGAACTGCAGCAAAAATTTTCCTTATTGAATTAAGAACTGAAATACCTCTATAATTTTCCGCTGCGTTTGCATCACCTTTCATAAAAATAGCAAAAATTACAGATTCATTAAAACTGTTGGGAACACATCCATCATTATACAATTTATTGAAGAAAGAGACGAGATAATTTTTAAAGTCGGTAGTGCTGTACTTGTAAAACTCGACTGGAATTCCGTCCAAGCCAGGAGCCTTATTATTTTTAATTTTTTGGAGCGTTACTTCCAATTCAGACAGTGAGAAACCTATATCCAGCTCGTTGACTCTAGTATAAGGCAGCGCGTAATCATAAGTATAATAATCTTCATCAGCTGAGAGTAGAGTTTTAAAATGAGCTGCTAACGTCTCAGCTTCTAAAGTGAACTTCATACCCTAAATTCGCCCACCAAGTTCACGCACTGTATCCCAAAACAACTTTGAACTATAGCAGTTATCCAGTTTCTTAGCCACGTTTTTCAAATAAGTTATTTTCTTATTTGAACACATTTTTTTAAAATCATTATTGACACGAAGGTAGATATTTTTGAAAAACTGGGCGTTGGTCTTTCTAAACAGCTTTAGGTAAACAAATGAAAGCTTACGGAGACTTTTAAAAGCCTTATCAAACCATACATTTTTCGCTTCAAAAGTATGTGTACTCTTCAGAGAAAAGGAAGCTGCGGCCTTTATAACCCGTTCTATGCTCTCACACGTCTCTTCAGGCGAGTGTGTATATTGTTGAAGCAGAGATGGGAGGTGGCGAGTAAGGAGACTTTTGAAGAGGGTTGCATTGTTCTCCGACCACTTGAGCTTATTAAAGCTTGAAGGTGTAGGTTGTTGGCTTAACTACGTTAGCCGAATTTCGACAACTATTGCAAAATGAGCCGAATAGTTGACTTGTGCAACTTCGAAGTTCTCGATTATAATCGGCCAGTTCCCCGACACCCTAGCAAAGTCAATCACGGATTGTCCCTGTCCACTAATAAAAGTAAATTCGCCACATGCATCGCTTTTAGAAGACCCATTTAAAACGAAAAGCCCGAAAACTTCGAAAAATTCCGTTAGAATCCGCCCGTTGCGGTTATAAATTTCATCTTTCGAACGTCTACTCTCAGTCAGTGTAACTCGCGATCGTAACATATTTACCGAAGAATTTTGATATCCACCAATCCTAGCATTTAAATCAACGACGATCAATACATTTTCAAGAGAAGTGTTATTCATGAAATCAACTAGTTCATCGAAATCGTTTCGCCAATTATTGCAATTTAAATAAATAGGTATAATATAATAGTTTAAATTGTTGCTAACCATATGAAAAATTATTTTTGATTCAATAATTTTAAAATTAATTAAGTTACCCCATAAAGATTTTTTGATCCCGTACAAAATACCCCCACTGCAGTGTTGGCAAGTAAGTTACATTAAGTAAGTTACTCGTTTAGTTACGCGTAACTAATATGAATTAGTTACGCCCAATATTTGGCGTAACTAATGTAACTAATGTAACTAAATGTAACTAACTGTAACTAAATAAAACTAACTCTAACTTAATAATAAAAAATAAAAAAATCACATTTTACCATGTACAATAATTGGTTTCATCCTGGCAAGGAATACATATTAAAATTACTATGTTCCTGATGAAAAGGAAATCTAATAAAATATTATATTCTTGGAGCATACAATAGATTTTTACTTAAATTTAAAGTTTTCCTTTCTGGAAACATTTCTTTGTTTAATGTGATTTTTTTTTTTTTTTTGGTAAATTCATATGTGATCTAAGATTTTATCTCAAATTTCAGATTTGGCTCGCCCAAAGGAAATCAAACGAGATCTATTTTATTTTATTTACCAGGTTAGGTTAAAAGTATATCCAGCACCTACAACGACAGTTTTTTAATTTGACAATGGTGAAGCCTGTGATACTCTGGCAACAGTGCTGCGTGAAAATGGAAATTTCTAAATAGGTATGATACATATATCGTACCAACAAATGTACAATTGAAACGTGTCAGAAATGTCAGTGCCAAACTGCTAAGAAAAACAAACAAATCTGGTGAGAAAACAAAATCTCCTTTTAAGGTCTAGAAGGCAATCAACAAATATTGTGGTAATGGTTGTCTTACTTTCACGGCTACAGGCACCGATAAATTCATGCAAGTGTAAGCCCCGCAGGAGTCACCTGCGCCGGTGAATCCACTCATAAATTATGAGTCATAATGTAAACCCTTCATAAATGTCAAATAAGAAAGAAAAAAGACAAGGCGAAATTTTGGAACTACCCAAACCCACGCTGCCTTCCTATCCTATTTTGAATTACTGGGCAGAACTTTTACTTTGCTGTCAATGTCAAATAAATTAAATTAAATTAAATTAAATTATAATGTGAATTGAATATTTAACATATGTATGTGATTTTCTTTTGGTACGTCAGATCATATTTTTTTTTTTGCTTTTTTAAGATCAATTCTGAAATCAGAATCTGTTTTTCTTTTGGTCACAGAGCATATTTTTTCATTTAAGACCAAATCTCAGATCAAAATCTTAAATCTCATTTTCAATCGAGATTTAACACATATTTGCACACACACCACAGTAATTGACATTTGTTTTAGAAGTGTTGTTTCATTTTGATAAAATATTTGCAAAATTCGTGAATTAAGTGAATATTGTAATAAGGCTATTTTGTAGGATTCAACATACATAAATTGTCAAAAACCACCCATACAAAAAATAAAACAAAATAGATCTCGTTTGATTTCCTTTCGGCGAGCCAAATCTGAAATTTGAGATCAAATCTGAATTAAAAAAAAAAAAAAAAAAAAATATCACAGTAAACAAAGAAATGTCCAAGAATATCGAGAAAGAAAGGAAAACTTTAAATTTAAGTAAAAATCTATTGCATGATAGAAGAATATAATATTTTATTAGATTTCCTTCTCATCAGGAACATAATATTATTATATTATTAATTTTTTTCCAGAAATATATATAGTAATTAAAAAATGTTTCCTTGTCAGATTGCCGTTGCCACAGCTGGCAGCTGGCCCGACGGCAATTCATCAATCATCCAGCTTTGCCCTAAAACAGTGTAGTCAATCGGCATTCGATCGGGTTCATGGACGGAACTTCTAAATTTCAATTTAACATTAAATGTTATTTTTGTATTTGAAAAATTCTATTAGTTATAGTTAAAGCGAGTTTCATTCATGAAAAGAATTGCACTTTCTGTCAAAAGTTTTGACCTTTTTCACTTTTGAGAGTTTCATTCATTCAAAAAGTACAATTCTAGATCGATTCTCAACACGAAAGAATGCATCTCTCATGGGTTGGGAGAATCGTTCTGAATACTTTTCTGTCAAACGTCAGATGAGAAATAATTTGTTATTTTTTGTTGTTTGTTGTGAAATTGTGCCAGTATGTAATAAATATAACAAAAATAAACAAATAATGAACGAAGAACTTAATATGTACTTTAATTATCCAATTACTTATCAATTATCTAATGATTACTTTTTCCAATGACAAAAGACAAAAATAAAATGACAAAAAGTCAAATTCAAATTGACATGGATACCCAAAACAAGTTTCATTCAAAAGGGCAATTCTCGATTTTGAGAACAGTTCTTCCAAATTTGAATGAAACTCGCTATTAGTGAAATTTAGTTACAATTAGTTACATTTAGTTACATTAGTTACATTAGTTATATTAGTTACGTGTAACTAATTAAAATTTCAAAGTTACGCGTAACTATCCAACACTACCCCACTGGCTCTTCCATACAAATTTGATCTTATCGCAGGTGTAAACCTTACTTTAAAATCTTTAAAATATTTAAGGAATTAAATTTGATTCTTTTCTTCTCGTTTCTAATAAAATTATAATATCGAATTGTTGTAAATACTTAAAAAAATCTATCGATTGCGCAATTGTACAAAAATTGTTCGGTACAGCAATCAATCCGTTGTTACTGTCGATTTGTATTTTGCCATCTCCAATTTCTAACAATTAATCTGAAAACTCATGGGCAGCTGGATCATTTTTGAGGTGAATACGCATAAATTAATGTTCAGTGGCAATTTTTGTACATATCGCCAAGGAACTGATGACTTCAAACATGCATTTATTTCATCAGCTGGAGTTGATCAAGGAATAACAGGCAATGTTTGCCGCAAGTCCCCTGACAGTAATATCAAAGCACCACCAAAAAGCTGTTGATTACCACGTATATCTTGCATTGTTCGATTAAATGCTTCTAGTGGTTTTTTATTCGCCATCGTACACTCATCCCATAAAATAATTGACGTTAATCGCAGAACTTTTGTCATAGCGGAATTTCTCGAAATATTGCAATACGAAACACCGACGACTCTTTAAAAAACTGCGAAAAGTACACCCGCACATATACATAGTACATTTGAACAATTCAAACCCCACCGTTTGTTTGAATGTACTCAACAATATGTTTAAAAATATAAACACAAAGCAATACTATTATCGCTGACAATTTGCTCAAATCGAAGCACGTCCAAAATTAAATGACCGCATGAATGACATAGCAACATGCTTGTACTGCCAAACTGAAAAAATTTTCAATTTGACAGCAAAATCCCCATTAACAAAATGATCCGCCATTTATTGAATTCATTTGTTACAAAAAATGTGATAAATGAAGAACTGCTCGACCGATTTTGTGCAAACTTCACATAAACCATTTACTAAATAGTCCAAGCAAAGCCTAAACATTTGGTTTGGATAAGTGGGCCCGTTTTTGAGTTATAAAATTACAACGAAAAGTGGCATTGAATTTTATATACAGGGTGATTCACCAGCGTTGTGCCAAAAAGCTAGAGCGTGTAGGTTAAGTTGAGACAAGAAAAAAATCGTATGGGAGGGGGGTCTATTCCCCTCCGTTTAGCCGGGAGGGGCAATTTTCTGAAAAATTGACTTATTTTGTAAAAAAAAATATTTAAAATCAACGGGTTCGTTTACAACACCGTGTAATACCTTTTTGGAAAGCCAAAAACTTCTCCTTTTATTTTGTTTTTAAATTAAATTGTTTTAACGAATAGTTTAAAAAATATAAATTTTCAAACTCAAAATTTTGAAAAAAAATTGAAAAAATAATTTTAAAACTAATTTTTTTCAAAATTTTACGTAATTAAGTATAATTTTTGTTCTCAGAATTCAACGCTTCCATTAATTTTTAATCCAACACTGAAAACCGTATGGCTCTACGACTTTTTCTTGCCAAGGTATTCAAAAATAACCGAACCTACTTCTTCACAAAAACACGAAACAATGGGCTAAATGATCACTTGTGCCATCCCGTAAGGCTAGATTTTCTTGTTTTTGTGAAAAAGTAGGTACGGTTATTTTTGAATACCTTGGCAACAAAAAGTTGTAGAGCCATACGGTTTTCAGTGTTGGATTAAAGATTAATGAAAGCATTGAATTCTGAGAACAAAGATTGTACTTAATAACGTAAAATTTTGAAAGAAATTAGTTTTAAAATTATTTTTTCAAATTTGTTTTCAAAATTTTGAGTTTGAAAAATTATATTTTTTAAACTATTCGTTAAAACAATTTAATTTGAAAAGAAAATGAAAGAAGAAGTTTTTGGCTTTCCAAAAATGTATAACACGGTGTTGTAAACGAACCCGTTGATTTTAAATATTTTTTTTTACAAAATAAGTCAATTTTTCAGAAAATTGCCCCTCCCGGCTAAACGGAGGGGAATAGACCCCCCCCCTCCCATACGATTTTTTTCTTGTCTCAACTTAACCTACACGCTCTAGCTTTTTGGCACAACGCTGGTGAATCACCCTGTATTTAGATTTCTATTAATTGATTGAGTGGGCTATTGGCACCATAGTTTGATCAACTAAATATTCGGCATAGTGGTTGCTGTAGTCTGAACTCTGTACGACTAAAACTGAAGTTTAAACGACCAAAAACCCATGAAGATGATATTGAACCATGAATAATTCCAACAATAAAACAAAATAGCAAGTACCTCCTATGATAAGTTAGTGAAGGAAGGCTTATTAAAGTGAGCCTTTGAGAATAAGAAGTAATAGTATTATGATGTGACCATGGAAGAAACGATGAATCCTAGGACTTTATTAGCTTTTCTTGGCTATGTAATTAAATTGATTAATAAAAGTTAACTTAGGGTCGAGAATAACTCCTAAGTCAGAAAACAAGGAGATATTACTGGGAGGACATAAGTCGAACGTATAGTTAAAAACAAACGGAGATTTTTGCGTGTAAAACTCATGGCCTTACACTTGTCAACCTTTAAGACACCGTTCCCTAAATATTAACAAATCTTCTTGCAATAGCCAGCAGTCAGAAGTAGATTTAATTCTTTTGAAAAGTTTAATGTCATCAGCATAAATAAGGACGGACGAATTTTTTATAATCAAAAGAAGTCATTTATGAATGAAACAAATAAAATCGGACCTAAATGGCTGCCTTCTGGGACACCAGAATCAACAAAAACTGGTTCGAATTCTCATTACGAAACGCAATACTAAAGAGTCTATTTTTACTTGCGATTATAGGTACTATAAGGCAAGTTATGCATTCGTCGAAAAAAAAAGTTTTGAGATAACAATCAAACATGACATTACGATGATAGCGAAGACGAAAAAAGATGGTCTAAAAATTCTGTCCGTCTGTATGTCTGTCTGTCTGTCTGTCTGTCTGTCTGTATGTAGACCTACAGCCCAAACGGGTGGACCGAATTTCTTCAAACTTGGTATATAGACTTTTTTAGGTATTGTACAGAGGGGAAATTGAATTTTTTTTTTTTAGCTCAAAAAATAACGGTACCTGCCATACAACCGTTATTTTAAAGCTCATTTTTCTGAAAAACGGCTCTAACGATTTTTATTTAAAAAAATCAGTGTTGCTTTTTAGGTACGGCCAATCATATGGCTGAAAAAAAAGTTTTAAAAAATGGCTAAGAACGGTACTTTCCATAGGACCTTTTTTTTGCTTTCGACTAACTCGAAAACGACTAAACCGATTCTTTCGAAATTTCACACACATATAGCTGTAGGTAGCTCAATTTATATTGCGTTCCAATATTTTTGGAAAATATTTTTTTGTATTTTTAAAAGCATTTTTTTAAAAAAAATTTAAAAAATTAATATTTTGAAAACTGCTTATTAAATTTTTTTCTAAAAATTATAAATAAATGTATTTGCTGAATACCTATGAACTGGCGTTTTTGAATTTTTTTTGAAAAATTTTTTCAAAAAGTTTTTCAAAAAAAACTTTTTTTCTCAAAAACCGCTCCACAGATTTTTATAAATTTATTCTCATAAATTCAAATTTATAAAAGAAATAAAATATCGTATTTTTTTTTCAGCTCAAATTAGTTTAAGTATTTATTTAAGAATTTTGAAAAATTCATTTTTATCAAAATCTCAAGCCCCAAGACCACTGTCACACATTAGAGCAAGTTCGTGCGACCCAGTCGTGCATTTTATTTTAATACGATGAGATCCAATTTATGAAATTGCTGTTAAAACCTTGATTGCTTAACTTTAAAATTAATGTGTGATGACAGAACTTGTCATAGGCCTTACTAAAGTCGGTTAACACACAATCGACTTGTTTTTGTTGTTGTTGTTGTTGTTGTTGTTGTTGTTGTTGTTGTTGTTGTTGTTGTTGTTGTTGTTGTTGTTGTTGTTGTTGTTGTTGTTGTTGTTGTTGTTGTTGTTGTTGTTGTTGTTGTTGTTGTTGTTGTTGTTGTTGTTGTTGTTGTTGTTGTTGTTGTTGTTGTTGTTGTTGTTGTTGTTGTTGTTGTTGTTGTTGTTGTTGTTGTTGTTGTTGTTGTTGTTGTTGTTGTTGTTGTTGTTGTTGTTGTTGTTGTTGTTGTTGTTGTTGTTGTTGTTGTTGTTGTTGTTGTTGTTGTTGTTGTTGTTGTTGTTGTTGTTGTTGTTGTTGTTGTTGTTGTTGTTGTTGTTGTTGTTGTTGTTGTTGTTGTTGTTGTTGTTGTTGTTGTTGTTGTTGTTGTTGTTGTTGTTGTTGTTGTTGTTGTTGTTGTTGTTGTTGTTGTTGTTGTTGTTGTTGTTGTTGTTGTTGTTGTTGTTGTTGTTGTTGTTGTTGTTGTTGTTGTTGTTGTTGTTGTTGTTGTTGTTGTTGTTGTTGTTGTTGTTGTTGTTGTTGTTGTTGTTGTTGTTGTTGTTGTTGTTGTTGTTGTTGTTGTTGTTGTTGTTGTTGTTGTTGTTGTTGTTGTTGTTGTTGTTGTTGTTGTTGTTGTTGTTGTTGTTGTTGTTGTTGTTGTTGTTGTTGTTGTTGTTGTTGTTGTTGTTGTTGTTGTTGTTGTTGTTGTTGTTGTTGTTGTTGTTGTTGTTGTTGTTGTTGTTGTTGTTGTTGTTGTTGTTGTTGTTGTTGTTGTTGTTGTTGTTGTTGTTGTTGTTGTTGTTGTTGTTGTTGTTGTTGTTGTTGTTGTTGTTGTTGTTGTTGTTGTTGTTGTTGTTGTTGTTGTTGTTGTTGTTGTTGTTGTTGTTGTTGTTGTTGTTGTTGTTGTTGTTGTTGTTGTTGTTGTTGTTGTTGTTGTTGTTGTTGTTGTTGTTGTTGTTGTTGTTGTTGTTGTTGTTGTTGTTGTTGTTGTTGTTGTTGTTGTTGTTGTTGTTGTTGTTGTTGTTGTTGTTGTTGTTGTTGTTGTTGTTGTTGTTGTTGTTGTTGTTGTTGTTGTTGTTGTTGTTGTTGTTGTTGTTGTTGTTGTTGTTGTTGTTGTTGTTGTTGTTGTTGTTGTTGTTGTTGTTGTTGTTGTTGTTGTTGTTGTTGTTGTTGTTGTTGTTGTTGTTGTTGTTGTTGTTGTTGTTGTTGTTGTTGTTGTTGTTGTTGTTGTTGTTGTTGTTGTTGTTGTTGTTGTTGTTGTTGTTGTTGTTGTTGTTGTTGTTGTTGTTGTTGTTGTTGTTGTTGTTGTTGTTGTTGTTGTTGTTGTTGTTGTTGTTGTTGTTGTTGTTGTTGTTGTTGTTGTTGTTGTTGTTGTTGTTGTTGTTGTTGTTGTTGTTGTTGTTGTTGTTGTTGTTGTTGTTGTTGTTGTTGTTGTTGTTGTTGTTGTTGTTGTTGTTGTTGTTGTTGTTGTTGTTGTTGTTGTTGTTGTTGTTGTTGTTGTTGTTGTTGTTGTTGTTGTTGTTGTTGTTGTTGTTGTTGTTGTTGTTGTTGTTGTTGTTGTTGTTGTTGTTGTTGTTGTTGTTGTTGTTGTTGTTGTTGTTGTTGTTGTTGTTGTTGTTGTTGTTGTTGTTGTTGTTGTTGTTGTTGTTGTTGTTGTTGTTGTTGTTGTTGTTGTTGTTGTTGTTGTTGTTGTTGTTGTTGTTGTTGTTGTTGTTGTTGTTGTTGTTGTTGTTGTTGTTGTTGTTGTTGTTGTTGTTGTTGTTGTTGTTGTTGTTGTTGTTGTTGTTGTTGTTGTTGTTGTTGTTGTTGTTGTTGTTGTTGTTGTTGTTGTTGTTGTTGTTGTTGTTGTTGTTGTTGTTGTTGTTGTTGTTGTTGTTGTTGTTGTTGTTGTTGTTGTTGTTGTTGTTGTTGTTGTTGTTGTTGTTGTTGTTGTTGTTGTTGTTGTTGTTGTTGTTGTTGTTGTTGTTGTTGTTGTTGTTGTTGTTGTTGTTGTTGTTGTTGTTGTTGTTGTTGTTGTTGTTGTTGTTGTTGTTGTTGTTGTTGTTGTTGTTGTTGTTGTTGTTGTTGTTGTTGTTGTTGTTGTTGTTGTTGTTGTTGTTGTTGTTGTTGTTGTTGTTGTTGTTGTTGTTGTTGTTGTTGTTGTTGTTGTTGTTGTTGTTGTTGTTGTTGTTGTTGTTGTTGTTGTTGTTGTTGTTGTTGTTGTTGTTGTTGTTGTTGTTGTTGTTGTTGTTGTTGTTGTTGTTGTTGTTGTTGTTGTTGTTGTTGTTGTTGTTGTTGTTGTTGTTGTTGTTGTTGTTGTTGTTGTTGTTGTTGTTGTTGTTGTTGTTGTTGTTGTTGTTGTTGTTGTTGTTGTTGTTGTTGTTGTTGTTGTTGTTGTTGTTGTTGTTGTTGTTGTTGTTGTTGTTGTTGTTGTTGTTGTTGTTGTTGTTGTTGTTGTTGTTGTTGTTGTTGTTGTTGTTGTTGTTGTTGTTGTTGTTGTTGTTGTTGTTGTTGTTGTTGTTGTTGTTGTTGTTGTTGTTGTTGTTGTTGTTGTTGTTGTTGTTGTTGTTGTTGTTGTTGTTGTTGTTGTTGTTGTTGTTGTTGTTGTTGTTGTTGTTGTTGTTGTTGTTGTTGTTGTTGTTGTTGTTGTTGTTGTTGTTGTTGTTGTTGTTGTTGTTGTTGTTGTTGTTGTTGTTGTTGTTGTTGTTGTTGTTGTTGTTGTTGTTGTTGTTGTTGTTGTTGTTGTTGTTGTTGTTGTTGTTGTTGTTGTTGTTGTTGTTGTTGTTGTTGTTGTTGTTGTTGTTGTTGTTGTTGTTGTTGTTGTTGTTGTTGTTGTTGTTGTTGTTGTTGTTGTTGTTGTTGTTGTTGTTGTTGTTGTTGTTGTTGTTGTTGTTGTTGTTGTTGTTGTTGTTGTTGTTGTTGTTGTTGTTGTTGTTGTTGTTGTTGTTGTTGTTGTTGTTGTTGTTGTTGTTGTTGTTGTTGTTGTTGTTGTTGTTGTTGTTGTTGTTGTTGTTGTTGTTGTTGTTGTTGTTGTTGTTGTTGTTGTTGTTGTTGTTGTTGTTGTTGTTGTTGTTGTTGTTGTTGTTGTTGTTGTTGTAGTTAACACCCAGTGGAAATGCAGCGTAAGCCAATTACGCTTTTACGTGCATTTCCACACTCAACCAGGTCGATACACGCGCGACGCATTTGTGCAATCATCATCAAGTTCCCACGGGAACGTTGGACAACTGCGACGATATCGAATACCTGCGGCGGCCGTGAACCTAGAGTTTAAATGAAATAAATATTTTGTCTGTGTATCTTAGAAGTTAAGTTCATATTTGATTGAAGAATAAAAATCAGTTTTATAACGACGTGCGAATTGAGAGTTTGAATTTTGTCAAGAACAAGTTGGGCCAACATTAGTTGGCTTTCTTAATTTTTTTGAGTGTTGAAAAGTAGATTTCATAACTGGCGCCCGAGCAGCTAAGAACCCTAAACAAAAAAAGAAAAAAGGGAAAGTGCAGCGAAACGCTGAATTGAAAGAAAAAAAAACCATAAAGTGCGAAAATAAAAAAAATTTGAAAAAAAAAAAAAAACTACAAGGTGCTAAAAACAAAGTGATTGAAACGCTGAATTAGAAAAAAAACCATAAAGTGCGAAAATAAAAAAATTTGAAAAAAACTACAAGGTGCTAAAAACAAAGTTATTGAAACGCTGAATTAGAAAAAAACCTTAAAGTGCGAAAATAAAAATTTTGAAATAAAAACTACAAGGTGCTAAAAACAAGGTGATTGAAGACCAAAAGTTACACAAGAGGAATTTGTAAGGCGCAAGACCATCATCATCATCAACAGCAGAATGCATATGCAAATGTGGTAAGAATATTTTAATAAATATATTTACGATTTATTAAGTGACTTAACATAAAATATTATGCTTAGAACGGCATTCTAAGCGTTCAATTAAACAAAAAAAAAGAAAAAAACATTTAAATAAATCCTCCACCCAGCCAAGAACGTTTAAACGTTTATTTCTAGGAGTAGATTCTCATGAATAAAGGGACCAGTCGACTTTACTTCAAGTAGACAATATAATTATATTGTTCGGCGGTTGAGATACTTGTACCTTAGTAGGTCGTTTGCAATTATTAACGCTGACGACTAAAAAAGATTCATACGAGCCTCACAACCCGAAGTACACTGCCCGAAAGTTAAGAGAACTCTTTCTTTCTTTTCATTATTTCTTTATTTCATTCCAAAAATTACAGCAAGTGAGAATAACCATTTTATCAGCAATACAAATATAAGATTAAATACATGTATGAAAAATTCAATAAAAAAAAAAATATGAACATCTAACATTAACACATGCATAATTTGACAGCTGTACAAGGTTTGAAATGAAATAGTTAGGTACATTCTGTTATTCATAAGAATAAGTGATGAATGAACCACAATGAAACATTTATAATTACAAATTGTTTGTGGGGGCTACACAGTTAATAACTTAAATAATATAGTTCCTAAACATATGATGTCTTCACAAAATGTAATCATCTGATCATATTAATGGATTAAGAATAACATCTATCTCTATATGATTAAACAAGAAAAGCGAGCGTTTAATTTTAGCTAAAAATTTTGATTCATTTCTCTCACATCTGGATTCCACAGGCAGTTTATTAAATAAACGGGGAGCGGTTATGGAATAAAAATGACAAAAATTTGATTTGAAAATTCTGGGAACACTCACAAGATGGTATAAGTTGGATCTCAAACTGAAAGCTTCCTGAACTCTGACATCATTATAACCTTTACTTCTAAAAAATACTTTTAAAACACTATAAAAATACAAATGCCTTACCGGATATATGCCGAGGTTAGAAAACAAAGCGAAACTGGGTGTCATGCGAGGTACCTTTAACATAATGCGAACCAAATGTTTTTGCCTATAGAGCAACTGATTAATTTTACACGAATGAGTACCACCCCAACAGGAAATTCCGTATTGAAGCTTACAATGAACTAAGCCATAATAAGCTAGTTTTAAAACTTTAAGAGTGCAGTAAAGACTGAGGTGATAAAACTGCCGGACAGCTTTATTCAGATAACAATTCAAGTTGTGCGTATGATCAACCCAGCTAAGCTTTTTATCAAGTATAACACCTAAATATTTAAACTGATCAACACATTCAATGTCAAAACAGCCATCACAACACCGAGGTACAGGTAAACAAAGTTGAAACCTAGAACAGCTAGGTGCATGATAAGTTAAAGATAAACCTTCAGGAAGGACACCTAGTAAATTAAATAACATGAACTTAGTCTTGCTACTAATGACTAGCTTGTGACTCCCAAACCAATGACGTAGAATTTCTAAGTCATGGTTCATATGAACAATGGTATCAGAATAATTATTATTAGAGTACGAAAGAGCAGTATCATCAGCAAAAGCAGATAATTTACCTTTAAAGTGCTGTAAAGAAAGAGCAGTATCATCAGCAAAAGCAGATAATTTACCTTTAAAGTGCTGTAAAAACAAAGAATTTACAAAGATCAGAAATAATACAGGACCTAAAACCGATCCTTGAGGAATGCCCATTTTTTGATAGGATAACGAACTAAGTTTATTGTTAACTCTGGTCTTTTGGTTACGATTTGACAAGTAGGAACAAAACCAATCATACACAAAACCTCTAAATCCTGCCATATAAAGTTTTTTGAGTAGCAAGTTATGGTCTACTGTGTCAAATGCTTTAGTTATGTCAATAAATAGAGCCGATGGAACTTTTGAATCATTGATTGATTTATAAATTTCACTGCAGAATTTTAACAATGCATCTTCAGTAGATTTACCTTTCCTGAAACCGAATTGAAAATCACTGAAAAACTCAGTACTAGAGAGAAAGGACATAATTCTGTCCTTCATACCCTTTTCAAAAACCTTGGCCAACACAGGTAGAAGAGAAATTGGTCTGTAGTTGTTTAAATCTAGAGTATCTCCTTTTTTGTGTAATGGTATTACAATAGCTGTTTTTAAAGAATCCGGAAACACGCCGTTTTTAACACAGAGATTGAAGATATAACAAAGAACATCAGCAATATGAAATGAAATATTTTTTAGTGTACGACTGGAAATTGAGTCATGAGAGGATGAGTTTGTAGATTTAAGTGACAAAATCAATTTATGAATTTCGAATGCAGAAAAATCATAAAAAGAGAAACTATTAGGATAGAAGACATCATTCTGTATGAGCTCATCATCATACACTAAGCTATCAGGCTGAATAGTATTGGAAATTGTCGAAAAATGCTTATTAAAAATATTGGCTACATCGATGGAATTTGAGATAATTTGATTGTCAACATTAATTCTTAAATCAACATTCGGCGCATTTCGATTCAAAATCTCATTCACCAGTCCCCATTGCTTTTTGATATTGCCAACGTTTTCTGCCATCCTGTGTGAGTAGTAATTATCTCTACATTTAGGAATTTCCGTTTTTAGTTCAGAGCACAATTTCTGATAATAGTTCTTAAGTCGTAGGTTATTAGGATGCTTAGCAGAAGATTTACAAAGACGATTTTTCTTTTTTATTTTATTTAAAAGTGGCAGTGATAACCATGGTTTAAGGCGTTTAAATTTGCTAGACTTGCTGTAGTAGTAACAGTTGAATTGTTTAAGGCGTTTAAATTTGCTAGACTTGCTGTAGTAGTAACAGTTGAATTCAAAATGTGTGTCTGGAGTTTATTCAAAAATAAATCGAACGCGACTGAAGGGTCACTTGAACTGTAAACTTCATCCCAAAATTCGAAAGTAAGAGACGATCGCAATACAGTATAGTTAATATATTTCAATTCAGAAAATTGTTTGCAGTTGTTTTGATTTTTAATATAAAGGTCAAGTTGAAGACTGGTAAGGGAATGATCAGTTAGTTTTAAGTCAAGTACTGATGATTTAAAGTTAGTTTTGTTGTTCCTATGCATTCGTAAGAAAATATGATCTAAACATGAACTTGACGTATCAGTGACCCGAGTTGGCTCGTTTACCAGAGAACTAAACCCAAAAGAAGATAGGGTTGAAATATAGTTATCAACATCAGTAGAGTCAGATAAGATGTCAATATTAAAATCTCCCAAGAGAGCCATATTTTTGGAACAAGTGCAGTTTAAGAATTCAGAAAACTCATTTAAAAACATTGAAACATTGCATTTATGCAGCCTATAAACACCGACAAAAGAAAACTGTGAACCAAGAATTTCCAAATCAATACATATCAAATCCGAACTATTCAAATTAACATTTTTAATTTTTAAGCAATTCAAATCACCTCGGTAAAAAACCGCAACACCCCCAGCAGAATAAGAGTTATTACAATTCGCAGCAAAAGTGTAATTTGGAATGTGAAAGTTCGAAATTTCAGACTCGTAAATCCAAATCTCCGAAAGAAAAATAAGATCCGGAAGGTGATCTAGAGAAACCAGATGGGAGTAAAATGCATCAAAATTCTTTCGCATACTGCGAATATTTTGATGTATTACAGAAAAACCATATTTATCTAAAGCTGAATGATCTATACAAAGACAATTAAATTCATCTAAATTTGTGGACGATAAAGTATTATCAATCAAACTGTGGGAAGTATTATACATATTAGACTCCATTTATGATATTACAAAGAGAAGAAAAATCAGCACAGTTTCTGATTGAGAGTACCTTATCTCCATCTTTAACTCGCGCAAGCACTGTCGAGTTACGAACCCAAACATATTTACACTTATTTGTACTTTTAAGATCCATAACCATTTAAGGTAAAGAACGAGTGTAACTTGTAAGGCTGTCGTTGATAAAGATTCCGTCCTTGATGTTGTTGTTGTCTTTGTTATTGTTGCTTTTATTATTTCCTTGTCTATTTGTAGGCTCATATCCAAAAAATTTTCCAGCTGATAATTTGATTTTTTGAGAATACATTGTACTCATAATCTTTTGTTTTTTAGCATGCGAAAAGAATTTTATAGAAGCAATACTAGCTGCAAATGGTTTATTTTTTGGTTTTGGCTTTACATAACAAAATTCAATGTCATTTTCATTTACATCTTCACCAATTCCTTCTACAAAAAGTTTTAACGCAGTTTCTTTAACGTTTGCATTGTTGACGTTCGGCAAACCAACGATATCTACGGAGCATTGCAGTTGGATTTGTTCTAATACATTAACTCTCTGTTCTAACACATCAACTTTAGTAGAGAGAGTGATGTTATTCTCTTCCAATATTTTAATTTTAGTGAGAGCTTCAGCGTTGAGTTGTTGTAACTTTATTATTTCGTTGTAAAGAAGAGGCAACGTAACTGATGCAGCAGGTACCATCATTATAGGGGGGGAGGAGGTCACAGAAATTGGTGGTGGTGATGGTGATGATGAATCAGAGATAGCTTTAGCGTTGGCGGCAGTATAAGGCGGATTCAATGGAGATTTTTGGATGCTCAAATTAGTTTCTTTACTCTTCGAGGAGGAAGCGGACATCTGTGCTGGAAGGAAAAAAAAAAAAAAGAAAAATAATATGAAGATTATCCATTGTGCGTGATAAAATCTTGTGCTTTCTGTTGTCTATCCTTTCATTTTAATTAATTTAACTACCATGGACGAGCTAACAAACTCTGTGACGCAAATCACAGGAGCCTTGAACAGTGTTCTGGAAAAGTTGAAATCGATTGAAAACAGAGTATTCCAAGTAGAACGTTCAAATCCCCTTTCGGCTATTCAGTCCTTAACGGAAAAGCTAGGGGAATTTAGAGGAGCGATTCAAAACTTTTAGTGGAATGCCCTCTGTACCGGAACACGTAGAGACCTCCGAACCACTTCAAGGTCCGACTACAGAGCAGGAATTAAAAGAAATTTTAAAGCTTCCAGACGCTGTAAAGGAATTGCAAGTGTTCGATGGCAATCCTGTACAGTATGTTTCATGGGTACACAGTGTAGAAAATGTGCTTAAGGACTATAAAATAGTCCGAAATAAGCCCATTTATCGAGCTATTCTCCAGCATATTCGCCAAAAAATAAGGGGCAAGGCTGACTCTGCCTTGGTGTCTTATAACGTATTTGATGACAAATGGGAGGAGATAAAAAGAATTTTAACTTTTCATTATGCTGATAAAGCACTACCTGAGGCTTATTCCTTATGCCTTGAGATGCAGAATCTAAATTCTAGAAAAGATTCGGTGCACGTGAAAGCGCCAAACACCATTTCTGCCCCTATTCATTATAATTTTAGAAACGATACAAATTACAATAGATTTCAATATGGGAACCGCTATCCTTCCCATGGCCAAAATAGACGGCAATACCCAGGATTTTCAGAACCACCACCACCGAGACCTACAGGACCAAAACCGCCAATTAAAATGGAATTAGGATCCGGTCAAAGCCGGAACGTCAACTACATGAACCGTCCAAACAACCCATTTAAGAGGGAAGGTGGGTCCGAAAATTACAATCCTTATAAACAGCAAAGGTTATATAATATGGTAACAAATATTTCAAGTGGCTCCGAGGTGCAAGAGGTGCAGGTTGATCCTGAAGAGGATTTTATGGAATGGGCCTCTATTCCAGCGTACCTTACTTAGAGTACGTTACGCGTAACGGGAAAACGCTCAATTTTCTCTTGGATAATGGTGCAAATAAGAATTTCATCAGATCCGAAGTAGTATCAAAGTCAATCCCTGTAAAAACTCCCTTCGAAGTAACCAGCCCTGCTGGAAAAATGTCAATTAAAACCAAAATTGTTGGTAAATTCTTTTCTTCCCTTGGATGTAATCTAGATATTACCTTCTTTATTCTACCTAATCTTCAATCCTTCGACGGAATTATTGGAGATGACACCTTGAAACAACTCAGGGCTGTAATAGATAGAGATCGAAATAGGCTTATCATTAATTCAGATACGCACATTCCCCTTAAAAACTGGAAATCAAGCTCGGTTAACAACTTGACAATTGTATTCAAAAATGCTTCAGAACATTCAGAGCTTCAACTGCAACAATTATGCAAAAAATATGAGAAAATATTTGGACCAGTCTCCAACAAAAACGTCAGAACATCCGTAAGGGCCGAAATCCACACTATCAACGAAGACCCTGTGTATATGAAAAGCTATCCCTTTCCTGCTTGCATGCGAGGAGAGGTAGAAAAACAAGTAAATGAATTATTGGTGGAAGGTACAATTAGACCCTCCAAGAGCCCATATAATTCTCCCGTTTGGATAGTGCCCAAGAAATCAAAACCAAACGGGGACAAGCAATACAGAATGGTTATTGATTTCAAGCGCCGTAACCATTGCTGACGCGTATCCAATTCCCGATATTAATGCTACGCTTGCAAGCCTCGGCGACGCAAGATTCTTCACGAATCTTGACCTCACTTCTGAATTTCATCAAATATCGATGGACGAAAAGAACATTCATAAAACTGCCTTTTCCACCATGAACGGAAAGTATGAGTTCTTGAGGTTACCTTTCGGTCTCAAAAATGCACCTGCCATATTTCAGCGGATGATCGAATAATTGGAAAAATTTGCTTCGTCTATATAGACGATATTATTATCTATAGCAAAACCGAGAGACATTTAAGAGACATTGAAACCGTTTTTCAAAAGATTCATACTGCTGGGTTGAAGGTCAACCTGGAAAAGACTCAGTTCATGTCCAAAAAGGTTGAGTTCCTCGGTTACCTCGTTACTGGAGATGGGATCCTTCCCGATCCAAAAAAGGTCAATGCTATTGAAACAATACTACCCCTCAAAACCTAAAAGAGCTGAAGTGCTTCCTTGGTTTAACGTCTTACTACCGAAGGTTTATTTGCGACTACGCTAAAATAGCTAAGCCACTTACAAATATGACCAGATCAATCAAAGAATGTCCCTATAAGACAAGATGAAGAAGCACTGCAGGCATTTGGAAATCTGAAAGAACTACTTACCTCAGCCGAAGTCCTTGCGTTCCCTGACTTCAACAAACCGTGCAATCTAACAACGGATGCCTCTGATTATGCTATAGGCGCTGTGCTGTCCCAAGGAGAACAGGGAAAGGACAGTCCGGTAGCATATATTTCTCGATCCTTAAACAGAACCGAGGAAGGATATGCAACAAATGAGAAAGAATTGCGCGCCATAGTGTGGGCACTCGAGAACCTAAGGAACAATCCTTATGGCGCTAAAAGAATACGGATATTCACAGATCACCAACCCCTAACGTTTCATTAAGTAATTACAATGCTAAACTTAGCCGTTGGAAGGCGAGGTTGGAAGAGTACAACTACGAGTTGATTTACACTCCTGGTAAATCGAACTTTGTGGCCGATGCTCTTTCCAGACTAAGAACGGAGGTCAACCACTTGTCTCCTCTCGCTGGTGGTCCGACAACCAGCAGTAGTTCAATAACAAGGACGGCTAGTGAGAGGGGTGAAAGCACAGCAACTGCTAATGAAGCGAGTGAAACCTGCACGGCTGAAGAAGGATTCTGCGAGCGGTCCATTGACAGTGAAACTATGCACAGTGCTGAACAAGATGGTTCAGACCTCATTCCTCATGTGGAGGCTCCCTTGAACGTTTTCAGAAATCAAATGATTTTTAGACAAGGGAAAGACCTTTCCTCTCATGAACAACCATACCCTAAGTTTCATCGCCACTATATTTCATCGAGAATCTTGGACTATAATTTCATCAGAGACACACTCAAAGAAAAACTTAACCCAAGTGTCATAAATGGAATTAAAACTCCTGAAGACAAGTTGGGTATACTTCAGTCTGTGTATAATATAACTTTTCATATTATAAAATTCGAATCACACAACGAGTTGTTGAAGATGTCGCTAATCAAAACCGCAAATTACTTTTGATAGAAAAAGAGCATAAAAGAGCTCATCGAGCACCTCGCGAGAACAAAGAACAGATTCTTGAAAATTACTATTTTCCCCACATGATGGCATATATAAAAAAATTCGTTAAGACCTGTGAAACTTGTAACTCCAACAAGTACGATAGACACCCAATATCCCCTCAACTTCAAGCTACTCCAATTCCAAAGTATCCATGCGAAATCCTTCATATGGATATAATGGAGATTCAGAATGAAAAATTTATAACTGTCATTGACAAATTTTCAAATTTTTGCAAATTTTTTTGAATAAAAGAAAAGTCATCTCTATACATTAGATCAAAACTAATCAAGATTCTACACTTCTTTACTGTACCTCAAGTTTTAGCCACAGACAATGAAAGAGGATTCTTGAGCCCCATTATCTTGAACTTCATTAAAAGCCTAGGAATAAAACTGTACTTGACACCGTCCTACCGTAGCGAAGTCAACGGGCAAATAGAGAGAGTTCACTCCACTGTCTTAGAAATCTATCGTTGCCTCAAGACGGAATATTCCCAGCTTAGTGTCCATGAATTACTATATGTAGCAGTAGATCGCTACAACAACACTATTCATTCTGTCATCAAGCAGAAACCTTCAGAAATTTTTTTTAGTAGGAGCCAAAGGGTAAACTACCAAAATCTTCTCAATATACGTTCCAGGATTAATAAGGACTTAAGGGGGATCATAAAACGTAACAAGGACGCTCGAAATATCCGGCAAAATAAAAAAAGAATTCAACCAAAAAAATATGATAAGGGTGAAGTAGTGTTTGTGGCAGCAAAAGGAATTAAAGCCAAAGCTAAGCCTTTATTCCGAAAAGAGATTGTTGCCAGAGACAATCGTGTCACTATAACAACAAAAAGTGGCAAAAAGATTCATAAAGCACATTTAAAAAACATATCAAAATGATGGGGAAGGGGTTGCACCAAATAAAAAAAAAAAAAACAAAATTATAAAAAAAATTGTATGAAAAGAAAAAAAAAACAAAACCAAACTGTTGAATATTAAAATTGTAAGAAAAAATACTATTAATATGTACTTAATAAGATACTATATAATCTACAATTACAAACTGCAGACGATCAATCTATATGAATTAATTATCCTTATTATTTGTAAAATGCAAAAATTGAATTTGAACACACAAAACCTTGTTACCACGAGATTAATTAAGCATGGCTGAAAAAGGTCAATTTTTTTGTATTTACTTCACAGGCTAATATTTTTCACGATCGCCCAGGGATTCCAAATCCACAACTATAAATCGCACTTAGTCTCATTAAAAGAAGGAAGAGGGTGGATCATCGACGGAAGTGTTAAGCTTGTGCACACTATCGACCTGGAAGCCTTTGAGAGTCTTCAACAAAAAATGACTTCTAGTTTAACCAATAACGTTAAAGATCTATACAGGAGAGTCATCATAGAACATTACTTGGCGCAAATAAAGGAACGTCTGAGCCAAATAAATTGCAAACCAACTCGAGTACAGAGGTCAATACAGTATAGTTAATATATTTCAATTCAGAAAATTGTTTGCAGTTGTTTTGATTTTTAATATAAAGGTCAAGTTGAAGACTGGTAAGGGAATGATCAGTTAGTTTTAAGTCAAGTACTGATGATTTAAAGTTAGTTTTGTTGTTCCTATGCATTCGTAAGAAAATATGATCTAAACATGAACTTGACGTATCAGTGACCCGAGTTGGCTCGTTTACCAGAGAACTAAACCCAAAAGAAGATAGGGTTGAAATATAGTTATCAATATCAGTAGAGTCAGATAAGATGTCAATATTAAAATCTCCCAAGAGAGCCATATTTTTGGAACAAGTGCAGTTTAAGAATTCAGAAAACTCATTTAAAAACATTGAAACATTGCATTTATGCAGCCTATAAACACCGACAAAAGAAAACTGTGAACCAAGAATTTCCAAATCAATACATATCAAATCCGAACTATTCAAATTAACATTTTTAATTTTTAAGCAATTCAAATCACTTCGGTAAAAAACCGCAACACCCCCAGCAGAATAAGAGTTATTACAATTCGCAGCAAAAGTGTAATTTGGAATGTGAAAGTTCGAAATTTCAGACTCGTAAATCCAAATCTCCGAAAGAAAAATAAGATCCGGAAGGTGATCTAGAGAAACCAGATGGGAGTAAAATGCATCAAAATTCTTTCGCATACTGCGAATATTTTGATGTATTACAGAAAAACCATATTTATCTAAAGCTGAATGATCTATACAAAGACAATTAAATTCATCTAAATTTGTGGACGATAAAGTATTATCAATCAAACTGTGGGAAGTATTATACATATTAGACTCCATTTATGATATTACAAAGAGAAGAAAAATCAGCACAGTTTCTGATTGAGAGTACCTTATCTCCATCTTTAACTCGCGCAAGCACTGTCGAGTTACGAACCCAAACATATTTACACTTATTTGTACTTTTAAGATCCATAACCATTTTAAGTAAAGAACGAGTGTAACTTGTAAGGCTGTCGTTGATAAAGATTCCGTCCTTGATGTTGTTGTTGTCTTTGTTATTGTTGCTTTTATTATTTCCTTGTCTATTTGTAGGCTCATATCCAAAAATTTTTCCAGCTGATAATTTGATTTTTTGAGAATACATTGTACTCATAATCTTTTGTTTTTTAGCATGCGAAAAGAATTTTATAGAAGCAATACTAGCTGCAAATGGTTTATTTTTTGGTTTTGGCTTTACATAACAAAATTCAATGTCATTTTCATTTACATCTTCACCAATTCCTTCTACAAAAAGTTTTAACGCAGTTTCTTTAACGTTTGCATTGTTGACGTTCGGCAAACCAACGATATCTACGGAGCATTGCAGTTGGATTTGTTCTAATGCATTAACTCTCTGTTCTAACACATCAACTTTAGTAGAGAGAGTGATGTTAGTCCGGGAGCCAGCGACAGATTTTCATGACCAATTTCCTCTCAAGCGGTATTTAGTGGAATGCATCAGAGAGTTGTATCATACAGCCTCGTGAACGTCAGCTGCGGTTCCGTGGGTGGGTTGGGCGGGGGTACCCGCCCAAACACGTCGAAAAAAAAAAAATTTCAGTCATTTCCTCCCGACTGAAACTTTATCAAAGTATAGCTTATCAGCTATCTAAAAGAAAACACAAAGTCAGCTGGCTGTAACGTGGTGGATTATACGTCAGCTGGACGCTTGAACATGCCAATTTATTATTTTTTCGTACACTTAATATGGCACAGCATGACATTTTACCCTACAAATGGTCGGGTAGCTCTAAATTTTTGATATGTTATATGGTATGGCTGGTAGATGCAAATTCAAAATTTCCACAACCACACCCCCTCCGCCCCCTTCAAAATCCTGGGAAAACCATAAAAAATCAGCACTTTTGTCAGTTTTTTGCCTATAACTTTTTTTCAGTGTATTTTATGGAAAAAATAAATATGCAAATTTGTAGCTTTCAAAATTTCCTATAAATATAACGCAAGAAGTATTTTTGTACAACCACTACGAACGGCGCTATGAAGCCTCCAAAAAAGGCTAAAATTTCGAATTTTGTGAAATTTTCAGTTTACTCCCTCTTTAAAGCGCAATAACTCCTTAACCGTCGAGTTTAAGGCAATTTTTGTGTCAATCAATCTTGTAGATAATTTTATTGGCTACCGATTGCATGCAAGCATTTTTATTTTGTGACCAATACAATCGGGTGAGGATTGAGATAGTGTTTTGTTAAAATATTCTCACTAACTCGTTTTTTCTCAGACATACTGTTTGGTTGCTGCGATTTTAAACTAACTTTCAGATAAGCCAGAGACCCAAGCGCGTGCATGCCAGTCCCTGCACCCCTTTCTTTAGTCCGTTGCATGCACCCCCGTCAAGGCCTTACTCAGGATGACAATCAGGGGGAGGGGGGCAAAATCATTCAAAAATTAATATTAGTATAAAATTATTTCGGTTTCTTTATCAACTTTTATCACACTTTTCTACTTAACAGCCTGTTATTATATCCCCTCCTACTCCACTTCCTTCTACACACTCACACGTAGTGCACCCGATCATAGTTCTTTTCTTTCTAAGCGCACGAGAGTGTAAATATTTTACTCTTAATATTTGATAAGCTCATTTCACTTAACTTTTTCTCAATAATCTGACATGTTGTCAATACGACTTATGTAATCTCGAGATTTTTTTTTTAACTTTTCATTATTTATAAAAAAATATAAAGCAGGGACTGGCATGCACGCGCTTGGGTCTCTGGCTTATCTGAAAGTTAGTTTAAAATCGCAGCAACCAAACAGACATACAGAGAAAAAACGAGTTAGTGAGAATATTTTAACAAAACACTATCTTAATCCTCACCTGATTGTATTGGTCACAAAATAAAAATGCTTGCATGCAGTCGGTAGCCAATAAAACTATCTACAAGACTAATTTGGAAAAAATTGCCCTTAACTCGACGGTTAAGGAGTTATTGCGCTTTAAAGAGGGCGGAAACTGAAAATCTTTCAAAATACGAAATTTTATCCTTTTTGGAAGCTTCATAGCGCCATTCGTACTGGTTGTAAAAAAATACTTCTCGTTTCATATTTATAGGAAATTTTGAAAGCTACAAATTTGCATATTTATTTTTTCCATAAAATACACTGAAAAAAAATTATAGGCAAAAAACTGACAAAAGTGCTGATTTTTTGTGGTTTTTCCAGGATTTTGAAGGGGGCGGAGGGGGCGTGGTTGAAGAAATTTGGAATTTGAATCTACCAGCCATACCATATAACATATCAAAAATTTAGAGCTACCCGACCATTTGTAGGGTAAAATGTCATGCTGTGCCATATTAAGTGTACGAAAAAATAATAAATTGGCATGTTCAAGCGTCCAGCTGACGTATAATCCACCACGTTACAGCCAGCTGACTTTGTGTTTTCTTTTAGATACCTGATAAGCTATACTTTGACAAAGTTTCAGTCGGGAGGAAATGACTGAAATTTTTTTTTTTCGACGTGTTTGGGCGGGTACCCCCGCTCAACCCACCCACGGAACCGCAGCTGACGTTCACGAGGCTTTATGATATTATTCCCTTATTCTGTTCACCAATTATCATTCGAGAGGAAATGATTGACGAAATTTGTACCTGGCTCCCGGACTATGTTATTCTCTTCCAATATTTTAATTTTAGTGAGAGCTTCAGCGTTGAGTTGTTGTAACTTTATTATTTCGTTGTAAAGAAGAGGCAACATAACTGATGCAGCAGGTACCATCATTATAGGGCGGGAGGAGGTCACAGAAATTGGTGGTGGTGATGGTGATGATGAATCAGAGATAGCTTTAGCGTTGGCGGCAGTATAAGGCGGATTCAATGGAGATTTTTGGATGCTCAAATTAGTTTCTTTACTCTTCGAGGAGGAAGCGGACATCTGTGCTGGAAGGAAAAAAAAAAAAGAAAAATAATATAAAGATTATCCATTGTGCGTGATAAAATCTTGTGCTTTCTGTTGTCTATCCTTTCATTTTAATTAATTTAACTACCATGGACGCAAATCACAGGAGCCTTGAACAGTGTTCTGGAAAAGTTGAAATCGATTGAAAACAGAGTATTCCAAGTAGAACGTTCAAACCCCCTTTCGGCTATTCAGTCCTTAACGGAAAAGCTAGGGGAATTTAGAGGAGCGATTCAAAACTTTTAGTGGAATGCCCTCTGTACCGGAACACGTAGAGACCTCCGAACCACTTCAAGGTCCGACTACAGAGCAGGAATTAAAAGAAATTTTAAAGCTTCCAGACGCTGTAAAGGAATTGCAAGTGTTCGATGGCAATCCTGTACAGTATGTTTCATGGGTGCACAGTGTAGAAAATGTGCTTAAGGACTATAAAATAGTCCGAAATAAGCCCATTTATCGAGCTATTCTCCAGCATATTCGCCAAAAAATAAGGGGCAAGGCTGACTCTGCCTTGGTGTCTTATAACGTATTTGATGACAAATGGGAGGAGATAAAAAGAATTTTAACTTTTCATTATGCTGATAAAGCACTACCTGAGGCTTATTCCTTATGCCTTGAGATGCAGAATCTAAATTCTAGAAAAGATTCGGTGCACGTGAAAGCGCCAAACACCATTTCTGCCCCTATTCATTATAATTTTAGAAACGATACAAACTACAATAGATTTCAATATGGGAACCGCTATCCTTCCCATAACCAAAATAGACGGCAATACCCAGGATTCTCAGAACCACCACCACCACCGAGACCTATAGGACCAAAACCGCCAATTAAAATGGAATTAGGATCCGGTCAAAGCTGGAACGTCAACTACATGAACCGTCCAAACAACCCATTTAAGAGGGAAGGTGGGTCCGAAAATTACAATCCTTATAAACAGCAAAGGTTATATAATATGGTAACAAATATTTCAAGTGGCTACGAGGTGCAAGAGGTGCAGGTTGATCCTGAAGAGGATTTTATGGAATGGGCCTCTATTCCAGCGTACCTTACTTAGAGTACGTTACGCGTAACGGGAAAACGCTCAATTTTCTCTTGGATAATGGTGCAAATAAGAATTTCATCAGATCCGAAGTAGTATCAAAGTCAATCCCTGTAAAAACTCCCTTCGAAGTAACCAGCCCTGCTGGAAAAATGTCAATTAAAACCAAAATTGTTGGTAAATTCTTTTCTTCCCTTGGATGTTATCTAGATATTACCTTCTTTATTCTACCTAATCTTCAATCCTTCGACGGAATTATTGGAGATGACACCTTGAAACAACTCAGGGCTGTAATAGATAGAGATCGAAATAGGCTTATCATTAATTCAGATACGCACATTCCCCTTAAAAACTGGAAATCAAGCTCGGTTAACAACTTGACAATTGTATTCAAAAATGCTTCAGAACATTCAGAGCTTCAACTGCAACAATTATGCAAAAAATATGAGAAAATATTTGGACCAGTCTCCAACAAAAACGTCAGAACATCCGTAAGGGCCGAAATCCACACTATCAACGAAGACCCTGTGTATATGAAAAGCTATCCCTTTCCTGCTTGCATGCGAGGAGAGGTAGAAAAACAAGTAAATGAATTATTGGTGGAAGGTACAATTAGACCCTCCAAGAGCCCATATAATTCTCCCGTTTGGATAGTGCCCAAGAAATCAAAACCAAACGGGGACAAGCAATACAGAATGGTTATTGATTTCAAGCGCCGTAACCATTGCTGACGCGTATCCAATTCCCGATATTAATGCTACGCTTGCAAGCCTTGGCGACGCAAGATTCTTCACGAATCTTGACCTCACTTCTGAATTTCATCAAATATCGATGGACGAAAAGAACATTCATAAAACTGCCTTTTCCACCATGAACGGAAAGTATGAGTTCTTGAGGTTACCTTTCGGTCTCAAAAATGCACCTGCCATATTTCAGCGGATGATCGAATAATTGGAAAAATTTGCTTCGTCTATATAGACGATATTATTATCTATAGCAAAACCGAGAGACATTTAAGAGACATTGAAACCGTTTTTCAAAAGATTCATACTGCTGGGTTGAAGGTCAACCTGGAAAAGACTCAGTTCATGTCCAAAAAGGTTGAGTTCCTCGGTTACCTCGTTACTGGAGATGGGATCCTTCCCGATCCAAAAAAGGTCAATGCTATTGAAACAATACTACCCCTCAAAACCTAAAAGAGCTGAAGTGCTTCCTTGGTTTAACGTCTTACTACCGAAGGTTTATTTGCGACTACGCTAAAATAGCTAAGCCACTTACAAATATGACCAGATCAATCAAAGAATGTCCCTATAAGACAAGATGAAGAAGCACTGCAGGCATTTGGAAATCTGAAAGAACTACTTACCTCAGCCGAAGTCCTTGCGTTCCCTGACTTCAACAAACCGTTCAATCTAACAACGGATGCCTCTGATTATGCTATAGGCGCTGTGCTGTCTCAAGGAGAACAGGGAAAGGACAGTCCGGTAGCATATATTTCTCGATCCTTAAACAGAACCGAGGAAGGATATGCAACAAATGAGAAAGAATTGCGCGCCATAGTGTGGGCACTCGAGAACCTAAGGAACAATCCTTATGGCGCTAAAAGAATACGGATATTCACAGATCACCAACCCTTAACGTTTTATTAAGTAATAGAAATTACAATGCTAAACTTAACCGTTGGAAGGCGAGGTTGGAAGAGTACAACTACGAGTTGATTTACACTCCTGGTAAATCGAACTTTGTGGCCGATGCTCTTTCCAGACTAAGAACGGAGGTCAACCACTTGTCTCCTCTCGCTGGTGGTCCGACAACCAGCAGTAGTTCAATAACAAGGACGGCTAGTGAGAGGGGTGAAAGCACAGCAACTGCTAATGAAGCGAGTGAAACCTGCACGGCTGAAGAAGGATTCTGCGAGCGGTCCATTGACAGTGAAACTATGCACAGTGCTGAACAAGATGGTTCAGACCTCATTCCTCATGTGGAGGCTCCCTTGAACGTTTTCAGAAATCAAATGATTTTTAGACAAGGGAAAGACCTTTCCTCTCATGAACAACCATACCCTAAGTTTCATCGCCACTATATTTCATCGAGAATCTTGGACTATAATTTCATCAGAGACACACTCAAAGAAAAACTTAACCCAAGTGTCATAAATGGAATTAAAACTCCTGAAGACAAGTTGGGTATACTTCAGTCTGTGTATAATATAACTTTTCATATTATAAAATTCGAATCACACAACGAGTTGTTGAAGATGTCGCTAATCAAAACCGCAAATTACTTTTGATAGAAAAAGAGCATAAAAGAGCTCATCGAGCACCTCGCGAGAACAAAGAACAGATTCTTGAAAATTACTATTTTCCCCACATGATGGCATATATAAAAAAATTCGTTAAGACCTGTGAAACTTGTAACTCCAACAAGTACGATAGACACTTTATATCCCCTGAACTTCAAGCTACTCCAATTCCAAGGTATCCATGCGAAATCCTTCATATGGATATAATGGAGATTCAGAATGAAATATTTATAACTGTCATTGACAAATTTTCAAATTTTTGCAAATTTTTTTGAATAAAAGAAAAGTCATCTCTATACATTAGATCAAAACTAATCAAGATTCTACACTTCTTTACTGTACCTCAAGTTTTAGCCACAGACAATGAAAGAGGATTCTTGAGCCCCATTATCTTGAACTTCATTAAAAGCCTAGGAATAAAACTGTACTTGACACCGTCCTACCGTAGCGAAGTCAACGGGCAAATAGAGAGAGTTCACTCCACTGTCTTAGAAATCTATCGTTGCCTCAAGACGGAATATTCCCAGCTTAGTGTCCATGAATTACTATATGTAGCAGTAGATCGCTACAACAACACTATTCATTCTGTCATCAAGCAGAAACCTTCAGAAATTTTTTTTAGTAGGAGCCAAAGGGTAAACTACCAAAATCTTCTCAATATACGTTCCAGGATTAATAAGGACTTAAGGGGGATCATAAAACGTAACAAGGACGCTCGAAATATCCGGCAAAATAAAAAAAGAATTCAACCAAAAAAATATGATAAGGGTGAAGTAGTGTTTGTGGCAGCAAAAGGAATTAAAGCCAAAGCTAAGCCTTTATTCCGAAAAGAGATTGTTGCCAGAGACAATCGTGTCACTATAAGAACAAAAAGTGGCAAAAAGATTCATAAAGCACATTTAAAAAACATATCAAAATGATGGGGAAGGGGTTGCACCAAATAAAAAAAAAAAAAAAAAATTATAAAAAAAATTTTATGAAAAGAAAAAAAAACAAAACCAAACTGTTGAATATTAAAATTGTAAGAAAAAATACTATTAATATGTACTTAATAAGATACTATATAATCTACAATTACAAACTGCAGACGATCAATCTATATGAATTAATTATCCTTATTATTTGTAAAATGCAAAAGTTGAATTTGAACACACAAAACCTTGTTACCACGAGATTAATTAAGCATGGCTGAAAAAGGTCAATTTTTTTGTATTTACTTCACAGGCTAATATTTTTCACGATCGCCCAGGGATTCCAAATCCACAACTATAAATCGCACTTAGTCTCATTAAAAGAAGGAAGAGGGTGGATCATCGACGGAAGTGTTAAGCTTGTGCACACTATCGACCTGGAAGCCTTTGAGAGTCTTCAACAAAAAATGACTTCTAGTTTAACCAATAACGTTAAAGATCTATACAGGAGAGTCATCATAGAACATTACTTGGCGCAAATAAAGGAACGTCTGAGCCAAATAAATTGCAAACCAACTCGAGTACAGAGGTCAATAAATTGGATAGGGTCAGCATGGAAATGGCTTGCAGGGAATCCTGATGCAGAGGACTGGAATAAAATACTTCAAAGTGAAGAGAAGATAATTGAGAACAATAATCACCAATACATCATCAATGAAAAGCTTTTTGGCGGTGTGAAACAGATTACACAGAAGATTAACCTAATGATTGAGAAATATAGAAACGGTATTAAGGATGCAGTTGCTGGGAAAATGGAACAAGACCTTCTGGATGAAATTCAGATCACTAAAGAGGAGATAAACGAAATTGTACGTGCTTGCCAAATGGCCAAGAGCAGAGTAATTAATACAAACCTTCTAGACTCTGAGGAGATGAATAAGATTATAAATGAATTAGAAACGCTACCCTATGCTAACGACATCGAAGCTGTAGAGTATGGGAAACCATCCATCTATACGAACGGTTCCATGCTTTTGTATATTCTTTCCCTACCAAAGGTGGGACTCGAAGAATTCAATCTCCTTATCACCAGACCAGCCATAATTGAAGGGAAGCAAATTGACCTTTGATATCGGAATATGTTAGTTAATCACCAAAAAACATATGGACTAAAAAATTCCTGCTTCTCGATCAACAACATTACTGTATGCGAGAGTGGAGCGTTAGACAAGATCGCTGAGGATAGCTGTTTAGCCCGTCTTTTAAAAGGAGGTCCTACGACTTGCAGATTCCTCACCAACACTGACGAGGTTGTGGAATTATTAAAGGATTACACCGTTTTCGTCACCAACTTCAATGGACAACTTACCTCTAATCATGTATCTAGAAATCTTTCAGGCACATATGTTATAAAGATTCATAATGAGACGATAACACTGGGAAATCGCAGCTTTACTAGTTCCACGATATCATCAACACAAGCTCTTCCTCCGGTATTAGCCAACATCACTAAAAGAGACTATGCAGTTGACGTTGGATATGTTCACGACTTCAGCCTACAAAACATCGAAAGGATAGGTAACCTTAACCAAGAATTAAATATCTCTCTGATTGCAGACGCAGTTATATTTATACTGGTGGCGTCCTAATCTGGAAGAAGCTGCACACGAAGCTTGAAATCCCTGGAATTTTAACTGCGAACTTACCACAGCCAGCTGACCCAAAAGGACCCAAGGATCTGCGGGACGCAGGCATTTAGAGGGGGACAGTTAACACCCTGTGGAAATGCAGCGTAAGCCAAATACGCTTTTACGTGCATTTCCACACTCAACCAGGTCGATACACGCGCGACGCATTTGTGCAATCATCATCAAGTTCCCACGGGAACGTTGGACGACGGCGACGATATCGGGTACCTGCGGCGGCCGGGAACCTAGAGTTTAAATGAAATAAATATTTTGATTAAAAAATTCAAAGAAAAAATATTCAATTGAAAAAAGTTAAAAGAAAAAACAACAACAAAAGTTGTTGCTTTTAAATTCAACACGAGCATGTACCTTGTTGGTTGTTTAGATTATAAAATAAAAACAAAATCCGTGGCCTGTGTGCGTTTCGCCCAAGTATGAACGGTGGGCTCATCAGTTAGATGCCGCTCATACTCTTCTAAGACGCACTTTTGTTCGATAAAATCGACACTATATATAATTTTTAGTGCAAAACTACACTGCGAATTATATATTTTTAGGGAGCTTTATAAAAAAGCATGGCATTTATTAGGGTTTATGCTTTTTATAAAGCTCCCTAAAAATATATAATTCGCAGTGTAGTTTTGCACTAAAAATTATATATAGTGTCGATTTTATCGAACAAAAGTGCGTCTTAGAAGAGTATGAGCGGCATCTAACTGATGAGCCCACCGTTCATACTTGGGCGAAACGCACACAGGCCACGGATTTTGTTTTTATTTTATAATAAATATTTTGTCTGTGTATCTTAGAAGTTAAGTTCATATTTGGGTTAAAAATAAAAATCAGTTCTATAACGACGTGCGAATTGAGAGTTTGAATTTTGTCAAGAACAAGTTGGGCCAACATTAGTTGGCGTTCTTAATTTTTTTTAGTGTTGAAAAGTAGATTTCATAACTTCGTTGTTGTTGTTGTTGCTCCGGCGAAAATAAAAGACAATAGAAAATTATTAATAATGAAAATAAGATTTATTAAATTGAGAAGGAATTCAATGCGCTCTTCGCGAACAACAAATAAAGACTGGTTTTCATGCGCTTTGCGGGAAAAATGATATTGCGGTAAATTATACTTTTTCTTTGTATTGGTGTCCAAGCTTAATTTTCAACATCCTCCGCCACACAAGAGTTTGGACGATTCGTTATTTCCAAAAGGTATAGTAGTTGAATAGGTCTTCGAAATATGGTCCCCTTAGAAGTCCGCACCTCACAAGCACGAACTCTGCCGTCACGACCAGGAAAGGTATTTACGATAACTGCCAAATGCCAAAGGGTCTTAGGCAAGCTTTTATCTTCCATAAGTACAACATCTCCTACTGCCAGATCGGTTGATCGTTTAAACTTTGCTTTGTGAAACGACGTCAATTGTTGAATATATTCTGTATACCATCTGCGCTTGAAGCGGGAAATAAACTGCAGCCGTTCGATCCATCGTTTGCGGAAAATTTCTGACCCTTGACCTTTGTCATCTTCGATTGCATAATCGTATTGTCCAGCTACTTGTGGTCCTCGTTGAAGCTGAGCCGGAGTAAGCGGCGATAAATCAAGTGGCTCATCTGCCACATACGTAAGCGGTCTATTGTTTACCACAGTTTCCACTTCAGTTAAAAACGTGTACAGCTGATCTGTGCTCAAAGTTGCCTTCCCAACTGCTGCCTTCAACGCCGATTTAACAACGCCCACCATCCGTTCCCAGAACCCACCCCACCAAGGGGCACGTTCAACAATGAATCTCCAGGTTATTCGATGATTAGCCAAGAAACCTTTAAATTTCTCATCGCTGAAACTCAATTTTAGTATCTCTTTGGAGGTTTTCTTGAAGTTAGCTGCGTTGTCCGACCAAATCACCCTCGGCACTCCTCTGCGAGCAATAAATCGTCTAATACCTAACAAACAGCTTTCAGCAGTGAGATCCATCGTTAGTTCGAGATGAACCGCTCTAATCGAAGCACAGGTAAACAACATAATGTATATTTTTCTCTTTTGGCCAGCATCATAGGTATACAGAGGTCCAGCAAAATCAAGCCCAGTAACGTCAAACGGCGATGAAAATGAAATGCGATCTCTTGGCAATGGAGCAAATGGCTGAGTAGCTGGCATAGCCCGAAGAATTTTGCAAATTGAACATTTTTTAATTTCAGATTTAACCAATTGTCGACCCTTAATTATCCAAAAAGTTTCGCGTAAGTGCGTCAAAACTGAAGACACGCCAGCATGAAACAACTTAGAATGTACATCATTAACTATAAGCTTCGATATGTACGATGATTTCGGCAAAAGTATGGGATGAGCTTGATTTTCTGAAGACATAAATTGCAATCTTCCTCCCACACGAATATGACCACTGTTTTGATCTAGAATTGGACTAAACATTATTAACTTTGAATTCAAAGGTATACCTTTATTCTGTTTGAGTGCGGCAACTTCAGAACTGAAGTGCAATCTTTGTATTTCGCTGATCCAATAACTTTCAGCTCGATTCATCTCATCTGCAGATAGACAGGGAACATCTTCATAGCAGGCATACTCTTTTTGACGTTCTTTTTTCTTAAAGCCTTCAATCGCCCGAAAACAATAAGACGTTGTTCGTAAGAGACGCTTCCAGGTACTGAATTTTTCGCATGCAATCAAATGGTCGTTGGTTCTTGTAGATTTCCCACTTTCTTCTTCTCCAGTAACAAGTAATGATAGCGCTGAAGGTGTAGTTGAATTGCATTCATTTCCGTTCGGCCAAAACAGTTGCTCTTTAAGCAGCCAGTCTGGTCCAGAAAGCCATTCTTGAGATTCTATTAGCGACTTAGCATTGATCCCCCTGGTCAGGAGGTCCGCCGGATTCTGTAAACCTGGACAGTGTCGCCAACAAGAAATTTTCGCAAGCGTCCGGATTTCTCGAACCCTGTTTTCAACATAAGGCTTCCAACGTTTCTCTATGCCAAGTATCCAGAATAAAGTAATTTTCGAATCGGTCCATAAAAACTCTTCGTCAAATTTAATTTGTAGGTTCGTTCTAAGGTACTCAAGCAATCTTGAAGCCACCAAAGCAGCGGTCACTTCTAATTTTGGCACAGTCAACTCATCACGATCGTTATTTTTAATAGGCGCTATTCGGTTTTTAGCACATAAGAAACGTGAAGTTATAGTTCCGCCTCTGTCTGTGGTCCGGAGGAATGCTACTGCTCCGAAAGCATGCTGACTTGCATCAGCAAAAATGTGGATCTGAGTTGTGCCTTCTTCGTTCATAAGACAGCGTAGAATCATCAGTTGACTTAGATCACTGAGATCTGCGCAGCAATTGATCCAAATTTTATCCAGTTCGGGCGGCAATTGTTCATCCCAGTCTAGGTTTTGTCGCCAAATTGATTGAAAAAGAATCTTCAAGCGTATCACGCAGGGACCTAATAAACCAAAGGGATCATAAATTTTTGACATCACCTTTAGTACGTTTCGTTTTGTCCCAGCCAAACCATTTGGCTTCAAAACACTCTCCATTGCGTTCAAATCGATCGATAACTCATCAGCGTCAACATACCAGCGAATACCCAAAACCTTCTGCATTGATGGTGGAAACAATTCTGACCGGTGACTGTTGCGAACTTGTAAGCTATTGGAATTCCATTTACGCAGATGCATAGAACCTGCTTTCATGATTTGTATTGCCTCATGGCTAATATTTCTCGCAACATTTTCATCGTTCACACTTGTAACCAAATCGTCTACATAAAAACATTTACTTAGAATGTTTACTGTTCTAGGATATCGTTCTTTCGCATCTTCTAGTATTTTCAGAATGACTTCACCCAAAATATTTGGGCTGCTAGTCACACCAAATGTTATTCGAGTCATACGATAGGCTTGCTCTGAAAAGTTGGTTCGCAATTCATTCGAATTGAACGACTCCTTAAACCAAAAAAAACGATGGCTTTCTCGATCAGGTTCAGCAAGTAATATTTGGAGAAATGCTTTTTCTATGTCAGCGGTCAGTCCAAATTTTCCACAGCGAAAATTTAGCAAAACAGTTAAAATCTCAGGTAAGCGATTAATGCCCACATACAGATGTTCGTTAAGCGATTTTTGATTTGCAGCGTGTGCAGATGCATCAAATACGATCCTTAATTTGGTGGTGTCTTTATCCTCACGATATACCGGTCTGTGGGGCATGTAATATACTCTATCCCCTGGTTTATCATCCTCCACACGTTCAGCCAAACCGTTGTTTATTAATTCTTTCATTGCCGCGTCGTATTCTTCAAGCCTTCTTGATGCTTGTAGCTTTCGCACTAGTGAATTCATTCGGTAGAGTGCTCCAGCCCGATTGTCATAGAGCAATTTCTCTCTATCTTTCCATGGCAATGATGCTTCGTATCGATTTCCAACCTCGCGGATAATTGCTGGATTTTGACTTCCCTTTAAAACTTCGTCTGTTATGCCAATTGCCTCGAGTCGCCAGAAACGTTGTAAATTCTCGCAATCGCAAACATGTATGGAAGTAATACAAGAAAAATTCACCACAGCATCTGTATTATTTAAGACAACGGGGGACTTACCTTGCAAAGTCCACCCGAAAACAGTGTTTATAGCTGTTAGTTCGGGTGTAACTCTTTTGTGTTGGCCGGTTGCAACAATCCAGTAATTGTCAGCTCCAATTAGCACGCCAATTCCATCCGCAGCAGGTACATTGTCTATCGGCACATCGGCCAACTTCAGTTCTTTGAAATTCTCGCAATTCTGGTCTGGCACCGGCAAAACATCAACGCAAATTTCTGGAACCTCCAACAACTCCAAAGCCACAGTCCCACCATCATGTTGATTACGTAAAAAAACTTGAACTTTATTGCACAGCATACTTGGTTTTGGTTCTTTATTTCCAAATGATATAACATTTATATTTTGTTTTCCTTTAATTTCCAAATCTAGTAAACGTGCCACACTAGATTTTATAAATGACATTTGGCTACCTCCGTCCAAAACAATTCGCACATACACAGACGTAGAGGACCTTTTGTTAGAAGCAAATGCAAATGCTGTCTGTAAGTATACAGTGGAAGTGTTCTCTTGTTGTGTGGTGCACAAATTCAATGATTGTTGTGACGTCATGGATTGCATCTTGTTATTATTTTGCGATGGTGATGATGGAAATTTACAGCTCTTCGTTGACGAAACAACTTGTGTGTGTGTATAGTTTGGATCACACATTGACGTTGCATGTCGCCCGTTACATGATTTACACGACAGCTGATACTTTTTTTGCATTTCTTAGAGTAATGGCCTTTTCTACAACAGCATTTGTTTCTTTTTTAGTAAGGAGAAAGAAGTTTTGCATTCCGATGTGTAGTGATCAACAGCTTTACAAAAAAAACAATGACGGTCGTTTACTTCTGCTGTGAATAATCCAACGGCGGTTTTAACTGGCTTCGCTGTTGACGGTTGATTGTGAATCGAATTTTGTTTTGCTTCATTCGCTTTTTCAAGAGATTCTGCTTCTCTTTTAATGAATTTCAACAAAGCCTTAACCTTTCGATCGCCAACATTTTCGGTGGATGAATTATTCGATTTTATTGATGTTATGTCGTTATCGTTTTCGTTCGGATCTGGCTCTGGAAAAAATGTCAGAAGAGTCGTCGTAGTATTTATGAAAATCGACTCGCAGTTCGTTAGGAATACAACGAAGAAGCACCCCCTTAAGCATAACGTAGTAATTGGAGGATGGAATACCTAGGGCGGCGAGGGAACGAGTTGATGATAACACTGAGTTATAAAGACATCGCAAACCCTTTGCGTCTGCCTTCGATTGCACGGGTTGGATGGATAGCAAGCTTTGCATGTT
>OU696696.1:128054905-128149905 GCA_916050605.2 Platycheirus albimanus | reverse complement strand
GAAAAGTTAAATTATTTCTCTTGATATCAAATTACGTCGAACTATCAATGATTTGATCGTATGTAGAAGCAACTTCTTGGCTTCATACGAATTTCAAATAGTTATTTTTGTCTTTCAAAAAAAAAAATTAATGCGCTGAAGAAAAATGTACTTTGAGTATCATTAGTCTTAGCTCGTTTCATCACTCTCCTTGGAGTGGAATTAAAAAAAAGTTATTTGACTCAATAGTCTTTCAGCATCTTTTAAGTTTCAAGTTATTAAAAGTTATATTCAAAAAAAAAAGTGTTGAAACTTTGTAATGTAAGCTAGGATAAACCGAGTTACGAAACGATATTCTAACGAAACACACAGTATGAATATTTACGAAACACTAAACGGTGATTTTATTAGGAAACAAACTCTAAACGAATCCCAAAAGAAAACGAAAGAAAACATGGGACGTTAGCCCAAGGGTTTATGTTGTTTGAAACAGACCAGGGAGATAGTAGAAGAAAAAGAGTATCAAGTTATATGTTATATATATAATAAATATGGTTAATCAATAAAATCAAAAATATAGTTTCAAAAATATCAATAAAATACAGTCGTAAAGGATCGGGAGTGCACTCTGGATACCAGTCGCTGAAATGTTAAAAAGTATTAAGTATAACTACGATTCTAAAACTTTAACCATAGATACGACTATACATACACGACTCTACTCTTTGTCGTCAATAGTATCTTTCTCTTATCAGAGTTAAAGCACTATCTTTGCTTTCTCAAGATACTATCCCAAAAGATAATGTATCTTCAACTGAGTGACAAAGTGTCACTTGGCTATAAACGTAGCTAAAAATCGTCGGGTTCCAATCGGGACATATAGTCACGACATACAAACATATATACACAATGTACACGAAGAATTCACAGTGGATGTAAGGATAAAACCTTTAATCTCCACTTAAGGAAGAAAGAAATTCTTTCAAAAAGTATCGGAAGGTAACTCCAAAGGACTTCCAAATGGATAGTGGACAAGTTAAGTTAAAACCAGGATAAAAGGGTGAACTGACAAGTTCAAAACAGAAAGTTGTCTAATGACTACAGAAAATATCTGTTAGACAAGTATAAGTTCATTAAAGAATGAAGAAAATGGAATCGAAAAGAAGTGGTATCGATTAGGCTTAGATACAGGACAGGACAGTTAAAAGATTTAGTTCATAGAACAATGAAAGAAAGAGTCCACAAGGACAGTAAGGATTGCAACTAAGGCAACAAGTAAGTGGATACGTAAAGTATCGTGTATATTGAAACAAAAATAAAAAGTTTCTAAAACACCAGTGTTGAAGTATAATTCACTTCTGTATCTCGATAGGAATTCGCCAGGAAAATAAAATCCAGCTTAAAAATCCGCGAGAAAGTATCGCCGTTAAGGCAGTGAAGATACAAGTAAAAAAAAATTTAACTTTCGAAAATTACTTTAACTTTTCTATTCAGTAAAGGACGAAACACAAATTTACACAAAACACACATATATTGAAATTCACTTTTGGTAATATTCTTTCAACTCAATAATAATATAGGATATTCACTAATAATAAGGATAATATACTGATATATATATAATATATACATAAGGATGTATATGGTTATTTATCGAAAATAATCGGGGCGCTTCTTATGTACGCCAATAATGTTCAGCACCACCGTCCGTGGGCGTATGGGCGTTGAATATTATTTCGCAAAAATTGTATGCTCTTCCAATTTAGGAAATATTCGAGCGGCGAACGAGGCATTTTATGACGTCACGTTCTCAATGAACTGCTCCTTTTATGTGTTTCAGGATTTCAGGTGCACGTGGAATGGGTATCAGTAAATAAAATTACAAAATTTACCTGGAGGGCCAACCAAAATTGTGGCAAAGACGTTTTTGTTTTTAACTTTATTTTTCCCTTAAGCAACAGGAATGTATGTCGCTACGGGACAAGATGTACAGTATGTTGGGTCTGTGTGACCAGAGAACCATGTGGTTCGATGCAAATGAGGTTCAAGATCCTCACGTGTCTCCGGAACGTGTCTTATTCGACACGAGGATGATGTTGGCTTTGAGTGCCTTAAAACTCACTGCTATGCTGGTGAGTATTCCAGCGTAGAATCAGATGAATGATTGTAAGATGATTCCCACGTTGCCATGACTCTGCTTTGTCATGGATATATAGTTGTACGTCTTTATAGGCATAAATCCTGCCTCATCCCAGAACCCTAGTGACCAAAAAGAAACTAATAAGTCACTAATACACAATAATCAGATATGTTCTTCAAAAATGAAGAAGCATATCCAATGAAAAATTTAATGGCCGCCATGTAATGTGGCCGACACAAAAAAAAATCACCAAAGAAAAAAAACTCACCTATTCAGGGTATTTTCTTGCGATGTGTTTTCTTTATTTGCTATGAGCAATTATATTCATCCTTTATAAAAAGGATCCTCATATATATATGTAGTATATCACACGCGAGCAAAGATTTAATTTTAATCAAGAATTAATTTATTCAGCTGCGTATAATAATTACTTCTTTTTACAAAATTGATGTTTAGCGAACGAGGGTTGAAAATTGAATGATTGTGGCACAGACAATATCTGAAGCCACCCCTCTGTCTGGTTTCCAATAGCAATTACAAAGACTGAACATGACTTTTACCGCGTTCTTTTTGTTACCAATAGATTTGCGTTCGGGAAAGTTAACGATACGAAGTGCGTCTAATGTTACGTAGCAATGTAAAGTTACTTCGCACTGACAATTATGTGATCATGAAAATTGACTTTTATGACATTTGTCATTATTTATGTCACGTAATTTTGACATAATAATGTTCGTGGAAGTTAGTAGAATGAATTAGCGTCATGTTTTCTCAAGTATGAGAGAAATTTTGTACATGTCAATTTTTGACATTTTGACTTATTTTTGGAGGAAATTAACTCCAACTTGACACAATCGCTTCTCAATCACAAATACCGTCATACCCATGACGTTAAACTCGTTTTAAACGAACAAATAACTAATTTTAGTTATGTCAATCTGTCAGTCAAGATGTAATGAAGAAACTAACTACAAATATAAAAATGGACTGTCATTTCCTTGTTAGATGGTTGTATTGTGCGTAAAAATTATGATTCCTATGGAATACATAATGGACATGGACAATACAAACACTAACTGTCACGATCTGTCAAAACTCAATAATCTGAGTTTTCATCAAACAGATCATAATTGTTGGTTTGGTCGGAACGGGTTTCTATTTCAGCATTGGACATGCATTTTGAAATCATTCCGACAGGATTTCCAGTAGAAGACAGAAAGATAGTGAAAAAGAGATGAGACGAAGCGTCTTATTGGACGGACAGTAACCATAAAGCAAAAACGAAAATGCCGGAAGTGTTCGTCAGCCATAATCCTTCTGCACACAGTCATGTAGCAATCGAATGTGCTAGAAAGAGTGCGTCTGAGCTCGGTTCGAATATTTATCTATCAGGATTTTCTCATTTTAGGTGGTGTTCAGTGAAAAATACGACAAAGTGGTTCGGGTTTAGGATGATTTCTTATCGAATTTTTGTTTCCTGGTATAGGAATTCAGCAACTAATGTCATTCTTGAAATTTTCGAAATTTCCCGATTTTTCAGAGGGAAATGTCATTAGGGAAATGGACAAATCTAAATTCCTAAAATTGCCGCAATGTGGCACCAGTGCTGCGGTGACAAAGTTTCCCCTACAGTAGCACTTCGTTGACAAGTTCGGATGTATGTTTGTTGTTTCACTTTTTTTTTTTATTATATAAAAAAAACTATTTCAATCAAAAAAAAAAAAAACTCTTATCTCTTTTGAACAAAAAAAAACCTTCAAAAATTATTCTAGGTATGTATAAAAAAAAAAAAAAAAAAAAAAAAAAAAAAAAAAAAAAAAAAAACCAGATAAAAAAACTGAATTTGTACAAAATAGTTTCAAATTTAAGGTTCAAATTCTTTTCTTTCTTTTCTTTGTTTTTTTTTTCTTATTTTTAACTTTCATTTCACTTGACGTTTTTCTTGATTCACTTTTCTCCCTTTTTTTTCTTCACAGTCCAGCGAAGCACCCTCTCCACTCCCTCAAGTCTTTTTAAAGTTCCTTTGAATATATGTACATATACTATACGTATATGTACAGTATTATTGTTGAAACTTGAAGCCTGAGATTAATACAGCTTTTCCTTTATTCTGATCGAATAAATTAAAGCCACTGGTTTAGGTGATCTTTGGTTTTGAATGGACAGCAAAAAAAAATGGCAGAGGCTTTGGCCTACTTTAGAGGCTTTGCAGTTTCAAAATTATACGCCTAAACCTAATATAAAAACCCTTATTAGACATTTTATTACGTATTCAAAAGTTTTCACTTTATCACATACCTCTGCTTAGATTTTACTTCCTTGAAATCAAGATTCCAAGATTTTTGTGTAAACTAAAAATGTTCGTCCTATATGCACAAAAAAAATTCAATGTTATTTTTTATACCCTATTCCATATAATGGGTATATTGTATTTGGTGTGGAGTTTGTAACATAGAGAAATAATACCGTTAGGTATAGAAAAGTATATATATTCTGACTCAGAATCAAAAGCCTAGTCGATTTAGCCATGTCCGTCCGTCCGTCCGTATGTATACTCTCTAGAGGTCGCAATTTTTGAGCTAGAAAGATGAAATTTGGTATATATAATCTTTGGTTCAAAAGTAAGGCTAAGTTCTTGAACCGGTAAAATCCGCCCACAAACACGCCCACAAGCGCCATTTTTGTTGAACAACCTCAATTTAATAAAATTAAATTTTGTTTTTTTGTACAGTTACGATAAAAGCATAACGCTAAAATTTTGCACACGTAAGCTTTAGGTAAACTTTCTTGCAATTAAATAAAAATGTTTCAGTTTGGGCGTTACTTACGCCTATTTTTCATACAAAACCATCAATATTGTTTTTATAAAATAACAATTGTTATATTAAAGCGAAAAACATTAAATTGTGTGGGTCTTACTTGCACATAAACATCTTGTGTATTAAATCAAAAAAATTTATTTTGGGCGTGGCTGACGCCCACTTTTGATTAGAAACTATAAAAAAATTGTTTTTGTAAATAAACGGTATTTATAATTCCGCAAGCCAAAATTTTGCCTCTCTTAATAGAAACGAAAAGGTTTGTGTATGAAAAGAAATTTTTGAATTTTGGGCGTGGCTTACGCCTACTTTTCATGAAAGAACGAAAAACGTAGCCTTAAGAATTTAAGGCATTTCCAATGTTTAATTTAAACCTTTTTCCTTCCGTTCGTTATTTGAGAAATATATCTCTACATTTTCTTTTGTAAATTTTTTCAATACGCCCACTTTTAAAGGCGTGATTTTGGTAAAATACCTTTGTTCAGGTAAGATTGCTTAAAAACTACTCGATCCAGCTGTAGTCTTACACATATGCCTAAATACTGAAAAGAGTGCAGTTAGTGCTTCAAATTCTTAAGACACGCTCACTTTTAAGGAGCGTTTTCGTCAGAAGTCGTGTAATGCATAAATTTTTTAATCTTTTTTAACTATCGGTCGCAGTTTTGAAGTAAACAGATGAACACATGGATTTATATTCCTTGGTTACGTAGCAGAGTTTGGTCCAATAATTGTTAAAAACACCCATAATCGCTATTTCCATTCCAAATCTAATTTTTAAAAATTTAAGTTTTGTCTTGTTTTGTTCAAATCGATCTGCAAGAATAAAATTGAATGTCACTTTTGTACTGCGCCAGCACTAATTGAACATCACACCGCATAAAATTAATGTTATTGAATTTTTTTCTGTCTGCTAAAGAAGAATTTTGTTTCTGAAACATCGGCTGTTTGCGGGAGGCAGACGCATGCACATACAAAAATATGGGGAATAGGGTATCCAACAGTTTGTTGCAAACGTACTGTAGCGAGAGCTTTAAATTTATCCAATTCACAAATTGTGTACCTTATTTTCCACTTTGATTTTAATTAATCAAAAAAAAATCCTTTTTTTTATGTTAAAAAAAATCTTGGAAAACTTTTAGATTATTCTTTTGAATTTTTGTTTAATGGTGGTTAAGCTTTTCTTCTCAGAACTCTTTCCAAAAATGACCATCAATTCTCCTTGAAACCTAGTCTTCTTCATAGAAACATAGTACATAATTACCTCTTAATCTGAGTGAGACAACCAAATTTTTTTTTTTTTTTTTTTTATAAAGATAAAATCTCCCATCCTTATCATTAAGTCAAACACCCACACATCCTTACTATATACCTATCCTTGTCCTAAATCATTTATACTTACATTACTATTATACTTAATACAATATTTATACAAATAACAAAAGAAAACACTAACATAAATACAGACCTCAACAAGCATATCGAAAACACAACGTATCGACGTAACATAACAGTTCAGTTTTAATCATGAATGAAATGTTCACTGTATGCGTTCATTTCATTCATGGAAAAAACTGAGCGAAAATGCTTTGCGCATGTCTTAGATCTTGTTTTAAACAAAAGAAACAAAACTAGATAAACCAAATTAAGCAGGCGTATAAAAGGTCGGCTATATGACATAAAAAAAAGTTGCAAATTTGCAATTGAACTGTCAAATGAAACCAAAACAAAGTTGGCAATTTGTGTGCTGTGGATTTTCATGGTAAGTAATTATTGATTATTTCTTATTAAGTATATTTAAAATGGTCAAAACCCTATTCCGAGATGTTCATCATTTGATATATGACATCTGGGAATAATTTTTTTATGATTTTATTGAATAGGGAGCCAGCATTTTGCTTCTCAAAATTTCATTTGCAAGGGCACATGGAATTTTGAAGAGCAAAATGCTTCAGCCTACCAAACCCTTTTCAAGTTTCTATTTCAAAAAACATTATTAACTTAAATTCTTCTTTTCTTTTCAGAATTGACATAAGACAGGACACATAATGGGTCTTGAGGGCCATGAGCTCTCCACCGGGCCAAACGTCTTGCAATATGTTGGAGGATGAGGGAGCGTCCGATGCCACTCCAGGTAAGACCTAGCTTGCAGGCGCCGTAACAGGCTCAGTTGAAGTGGCTGAGTAGTCGCGAGGCCACCTAAACCGTAAAAAAAAGGTCCTGCGAGCATGGTCATTTGCATTGCCCTTCTACTTTCCTTTCTGATCTCGGTATCGTGTGGCCGAGCCAACTACCTGAGATGGTCTCACGTATTAGTCGGGCACTATTTTTGGGTTCCAATTAGAATACTAGGGTACCTTATAAGAACCTTAATTAAGCAATTCAAGTACAGTGAGTCAAAGCAGATATCAAAGGTGGGATATTTAATAAATCCTAGTAGACTATTGAATAAATAAATTTCTATATCTAGTACATATAGAATTAATAATAAAAAAATCACAAATCAAAAGTTATTAAATAACTGATCAGATATTTTTGACTCATAAAAAATTATCACAAATGAAGATAAATAAATAAATATACTATGCTTAACTAATCAGGTACTATAAACTAAAAAAAAAATCACAAAGGAAGATAAACTATACTTTAACTTAGTTAAAATATCACAGATAACTGAAAGTAAATAAATAATATATTCTTAAACTAAAGATAAATATCACAGATAAGAGAAGATAAACAAAATTAATTTATACTTAAACTAAATCAGGTACTACAAACTAAAAGAAAATATCACAGATAAATAAATGTAAATAAATAAACTATACTTAAACTAAAGATAAAAATATCACAGATTAAAATAAGATACATAAATAATTAAACTTATTAACCAAATTAACAAACTGTGACTACAAATAACACTTAGTATACACTTTACTATACTAACATTTAATACACTAACCTAAAATCACCGTTTGTTGAAAGGAACACCATCTGAGTGCGTCATATTTGACAAACTGAATTTTAAACATGGAGGTCTTTTGCGTGAAAAGTTCCCACCTTTTCACCATTGAGGTTACCTACCACGTAGAGGGAATTCCCAACCGGTTTCAAAATTATTGACTTTAGGAATTTTTTTCCTAGTTTTGCGTTATAGTTTTCCGCTTTGGTACTTTGTTTAAAGTTTCTGCGGAAAACTACCTGTCCTGTTTTGTATTGCACCTCCCTACTTCTCGTGTTGTATACCTTTTTACTTTTTTCGTGTGCAAGTTTCAGATTATTAAAAATCTTCGCACGTATGAGTTCAAGTCGATCTTCATTGGTGAGAATTTCGACTTTGGACTCTTTCTTAAGTTCTAGCTTTCGCAGCCACTCATAAGCTTTCGCATGTTGAATCATGTGAGATCCAAATACTGCATAATAAGGCTCAACAGTTAAAGCATCGTGCACAACACTTCGCAATGAAAATGTAACGTTGCTAACATGTTGATCCCAGTGCTTTTGATCACTACCGAGGTAGGATCGAACATTAGATAGCACTGACTGATTAACCCTATCTGAAGGATTTGCTTGGGGAGAGTAGAACGCAGTGCGGACATGTTTAACGCCATAGCGATTTAAGAAACAGGAAAACAAATCTGAAACGAACTGTTTTCCGTTATCAGAGTGAACAAATTCTGGCACACCAAACACATGAAACACATCCTCTTCTAGAAATTTTATTACCTCAGATGATGTTGCTTTACGTATTGCTTTTAAAAATACATATTTGGAGAAATGATCTAGTTCTTGGATAGGGTCCAAGGAAATCAATATATAGGCGTTGGAATGGTCGTTCTGTAATTGTCTGTTGCCCCATCGGCGGTCGAGTCGTTATGTTGACAGACTTACTTGTTTTGCATGTATCACACGATCGTTCCCACTTCTGAACATCGGTGGCCATCCCCGGCCAAAAATATTTTTGCCGTAATTTTGACAAGGTTTTCGATATACCACCATGTCCCGACGCAGGTGAATCGTGTGCTGCTATCAACAGCCCTTCACACAACTCTTTAGGAACCCAAAGCTTCCATGCTCGGTCGTCTTGTATTGCGTCGCCTGTTCTTATGTCTGTTCGTTTATAAACAAATCCGTCTGATATACAAATATCAGGAAGTCTGTCTTGGTCGCGTTCTATTATTTTCTTTAGCTAAACATATTCCTCAGAAGAGAAATATGGTGAGTTAAAGTCAACTTCTGGTGTTAAATATTCGGTCGAGATCTCCAACGGGCTAAACGTCCTCCAAGGTCTTTTTTAGTCATAAGCCACTTAAGACTTGCGTGATCGGTAATGATAGTAAAGGGTAAACCCTCCACATAAGCCCTGAACTTCTTTACCGATAAAACGGCTGCATAGCATTCAAGTTCAGTCACTGTGTAATTCCGCTGAGCGGAATTCAGCTTCTGAGACATGGATGTTATGGTTCGTTCATTTTTCTCTTCGTCCATCTGAAAGATCACACTCCCTACAACTGAAGTTGAAGCGTCACATTGTATGTTGAAATGTTTTGAAAAGTCTGGATTTGTCAGTATGGGAGCTGTAACTAAACTCTTTTTGAGTAGTTGAAATGCAGTTAATGCTTCGTCAGTCAATTCAAAAGTCTTTCCTTTCTTCAAGCAATCGGTCATAGGGGCAGCAATAGTGGCATAGTTTGGCATAAATCGCCTATACCACCCCGTCATGCCAAGGAAATTTCGGAGTTGTTTCGGTGTTTTGGGCACTTTTGGGCCAGCTTGACGCAAGCATACAGCAACTACCTCCAGTACTTGAATATGCGTTTGGAAGTCTGGAGAACAAATTAAAAGGTCATCGAGATAGACAAAGACATTCTGTCGAAGACGACCAGGAATGACTTTGTCCATAAGCTAAGACATTCTCTGGGCAGCGTTACACAATGCAAAGGGCATCACCGTGAATTGGTAAAACGGTCGACCAGGGACTGTAAAAGCCGTCTTCTCTCTTGATTTCTCCTCCAGAGGGATCCGCCAAAACGCATCCTTCAAGTCGATACTGGAGATAAATTTAGTATTCTGAAGTCGGCTTATTATCTTCTCAATGTGAGGAAGAGGATAAGCAAACGTCTTCGTCCTAGCATAAACCTTCCGTGAATCTAGACACAGTCTCCTTTTGCCACCTTTTCTCACTAAAACTACTGGAGAACTCCAAGCACTGTTACTCTCCTCTATCACGCCCAGTGCCAACATTCTATCAAGTTCTTCGTACAAGAGCTTCTGTACGACTGGCGAAACTGGGTAGTGCCTTTGCTTAATGGGAATTTGTTCGTCATCCGAAATCGTCAGAATTAAAGATTCAATCTGATTCTTTCTTCGTCTATATATTGCACTTCTTTCCCTTAGCCTAGATATTTTTAAATAATTCCTAATTTTAACTCTTTCAGAAACAATCTCTTCGCCGAAAATTCTTCAACGTGCTTCATTGTACTCTAACATTCTTTGGTGTAGACTTTAAACTTGAGGTTTGATTGCATCATGGTTAGTCCTTGGTTCTTCAGTCTTATTCTCTCTTATTAATATTTTTACTCTTTTAGGTTCTTCGGATCCTGGTTTTGTGTGTGATCTTCCGGGACAGACTTCGTTGCCGGAGTTTGCTTCCCGGATGCCCTGCCGACGTTAAAGTTTCCCTGACAAGCTGCACACTTAAAGGAAATGTTACCCTGTCCGCAGCAAAAACACGTCAAGGTATGAAATGTTGAAGGACAAACCCCAGAAACTTGTCTGGTCTCTCCCGGAAAATCTGTCCTCTTTCCCTGGTCATTATTAGTTCTAGGTTGCCTGTCATGTAAGTCGTAAGTCCTTCTCTCTAGTCTATTTGGCTTTATTGCATCTATCCCTAAATTTGTGTCATTAACCTGACTTCCTACTCTATATTGCACATCAGTATCATCTATCTCGTGGACAAACCTCTTCATCTTTGCATCTCTTACAGCTAAATACTCCTCTGCTCTCTTACACTCATCTCTCAAATCTCTAACACTACTTATACTACACAAGAAAATCAAAGTGGCAACTCTATCTTTGATGTTTGCCCTAACAATCGAAATTAGATCACTCTCTGCTGGTCTGCTTTGCATTTGCAGTGTCAATCCCCTTATATCTGCATAGAATTCATCAAATGTCTCGTGGGGTGGCTGCTTTCTGTCCATGATCGCCCTGAGAATTTCATGGTCACGCCTGTTAGCTTTAAATTGCCTGAGAAGTTCTGATTACAAATCGAAATAATTAAGGAGATCGTCACCCTGATTTTCTTCTAGAAACTGCCAAAACCATCTTTCTGCGGGACACGAGACAAGCTGCTCATTACTCAGTCCGCTCTTTTTTATTTGTAGTGTTTCCACTCGGAAAAGAAAACTTTCAACCGACAAACCCTTCGACGATCCATTGAATTTGATCCCCCATTTATGAACATCAACCCTAAGATTGATGTTCACAAAAAAGGACTTATTCGCGGATGTGGCAAAGGCTGAGTCGGCTGAACCACCTCCAAGTGGAAAGTTCGTCTGGTTGGTTTGTTGTTGTTGTGTCTGTCGTGTATCGGATTTTGTCCGTAAGTTGGTTCGTACATATTGTCTTGTCTGTATGTAGTGTTTTCTTTTATTGTATTGTTAAAGTTTTGTTGGTACGAACCGTCCGTAGCGTCTCGTGTAAAAGTTGTACTTTGTCTTGGTTGTGGTTTGAATGTAGTGTTTCGTTCAAATGTTAAGTCTTGTCGTGGGTCGTGTTTGACTTTAATGTTTTGTCTTGTTGTATTGTTAATGTCTTTTTGAGAGTATTGATTGTAACAGTTGTCTTGTTGAAAAGTTGTGTCTTGTCCGATGTCTCGTTTAAATGTATTGTCCCCGTAACTTGCCATAGAGAGTTCCAAAGTATTTAGCTTGGAATGTACTGCTCGCATATTCTTGTCGACAAGCTTCATGACATCAGTTAAACCCTCTGCCAGAATTCCAAGCGTCTTGGTTTGACTCTCTCCGACAGCCACAGAGGCAATTTGCTGAATCTTTTCGTAGAAATCTTCTGTAGCTAGAGAGAAGAATGTAGAAGGTCCTTGAAACATTCCACCTCTATCCTCTCTAGCTACAGAATGATGCATGTCTTTGTCTTGTTGTTGTCTTAGTAGTCGGTCTCGTTCTCGTTGAAGTTCTTGTGTTTCTTGTAGTAATTTGTCGTGTTCGTTGGTAAATGTTTGTGTAGGGTATGTTCTGTTTTCGTTGTTATAGTTCTGTAGGTGTGACTCATCCAATGTCTCGTTAGTTTCCGTATAAGTTTGTTGCAGTATGTTGGGGTTAGTGTTGTTCGTAACGCTCATGTTTCGTATTATGTTTGTAATGTCTTCGTAAGTCTTGTCCATGTCGTTCGTTTGAGCGTTTTGTGTTGAGCAGAGGCCCGCAGATTGCGGAATCGTGCCGGAATTTTTGCTACCCCCTGCCATTTTTTTTCTCTCCAAAACCCTCAGTAAAAAAAAATCACCCAAAAATTCAAAAATAAAAAAGAAAGAACAACTTTTGCTTGAGCAACAAGAAGAAAAATGTAATTTAAAAAAATTAAACGTTTTGAATTGAATGTTCTAAACAAAACAAAAATGCAAAGAAAAACTGAATTTCAATAAAAAAGGATGTAAAATTCAATAAAAAGAAATTTAAAACAAATGTTAAAATTTAAAAAAAATAATGATAAAAAAATTTAAAAAAAAGATTGAAAAATTGAATACAAAAAATTATAATAAACAAAAGTATAAAAAAATTGTTTTCCAAATTAAAGATAAAAAAATAAGGTTTGCAAGAAAAAAGGATTGAAAAACAAAAGTATGTCTATATGAATGCGCTAAGGTGTGTGAAGTTGGCAAAGTTTTCCTTTCCCTCTGCAACTCCGGTAGTTGTCCTAGTTAATCGTTAGTTGTGTCTGTCTGAAATGCAACTGGTGCACCTCAAATTCAGTGTGTGCTTTGGTTTATCCCTCTCTCATAACCACATCTTACTACCTGGAGTATAGCCTGATAGAAGGATGGCTATGAGTTCAGAAAAAACTTCCACACGAACAAAGTTTTCAGATCCAGAACTTCTACTTCACAAAGAGTCTGGTTTAACCTGACTCTATGGGCAGCAAAAGTCTGAAATCCTTCGACTTTGTTCCACTTCTGGCGTTATCACAAACCTTGGACTACCTCACAAGATCTCCTGGCTAAGGCCTGAAGATTGGACAGCCGTTCAAGATCTCTGACATTACCAAAAGTGCGTCCTTGATTTGTGAAAAAAGATAGGAAAGTAAAAAAATAAAAACGCGGGAGGCCAAAACAAGTCCAAGGCGACGACCTTCAAAAAGAAAATCGTCTTCTTGAAGTTATTTTGGGCCTCGAATCCGTAAGGTCTCGTTGGGCGCCATTGTTGCGAGTCAGAGTTGAACGGGGGACTTACATTGGGAAAGTAGAAGGGCAGCAGCACGCTTGTCGTTGCGCGGCTATGCCCGACGGCAATGGGGGTGGTTCTTTGCCGCTTCCACTTATCTCTCCTGCTCGACAATCAAAATTATCGTGCCAGAAAAAGAAGAAAGTTACAGGAAAGGAAGAGGGGTTTAGAAAGGAATGAAGCTACGTTAAAAGGTTTGAAACGTTACCACAAATCGAAGGACTTTGACGCTACCTGAAGGAACATGTAAGTATAGTGCTTTTGAAAATAAACTCACCTAACTAAACCTACCTACAACTCAAAATAATAAAAAAATTAAATTTCACATCACCAAAAATATAAAAAAATGAGTTCCCTTCACCAGATAATAAAAATGAAATCACCTCCACCAAAGTCAAATTCGTTGGTACGAATTTGAACTTATATAAATCTTAATTTACCTTAATCTAAACCCTAAAACTAAAGCACTTTACTTTTTATTTCCCGCATATATCGTACTACTGAATTCCAAGCGCTCGCCAGATGTTATTGACGAAGGCCTGGCCAACCCACCCAAGTATCTGAAAGATACTTCCGAACGTTACTTCCATGGCCGATGCTCGTAAGTAACCCCTAAAGTGACCAACCAGTCGCAAACTAGTCCATAGTGAATGAGTATGTCAGTCCGTCATACCACCAGAATTCTACATATGGACGGCTTTATCAAACTTCTACACACCTTTAGCTTTTAAAACTTAGCACATCATAACGCTCATTTTAAACTTCATATAATATATTTATTATTAAAACTCATTAAAATTGATTTCTTCCACTCGTTTCTGTTCTTACTCTAAAAACAAATTCAATTTATATTAAGAAACTAAAGATAAAAAAAACTAGAGATATTATGTTTGGAGATAGAGATTGTAGATTGGATCCTTGAAATGAAATAATATTTTTTTTTCTTGTATGTCCTTTCTTGCTTTTTCAAGGACTTGACATTAATAAAAACAAAACTTGCGCTTTAAAACGCTGGTTCCACGTCGTCCTGCCGGCAGCACTTCGTTGACAAGTTCGGGTGTATGTTTGTTGTTTCACTTTTTTTTTTTTTAATTATATAAAAAAAAACTATTTCAATCAAAAAAAAACCAAACTCTTATCTCTTTTGAACAAAAAAAAAACTTCAAAAATTATTCTAGGTATGTATAAAAAAAAAAAAAAAAAACCAGATTAAAAAACTGAACTTGTACAAAATAGTTTCAAAATTAAGGTTCAAATCCTTTTCTATCTTTTCTTTGTTTTTTTTTCTTATTTTTAACTTTAATTTCACATAACGTTTTTCTTGATTCACTTTTCTCCCTTTTTTTTCTTCACAGTCCAGCGAAGCACCCTCTCCACTCCCTCAAATCTTTTTAAAGTTAGTTTGAATATATGTACATATACTATACGTATATGTACAATATTATTGTTGAAACTTGAAGCCTGAGATTAATATAGCTTTTCCTTTATTCTGATCGAATAAATTAAAGCCACTTATCCTCACTGGTTTAGGTAATCTTTGGTTTTGAATGGACAGCAAAAAAAATGGCAGAGGCTTAGGCCTGCTGAAGAGGCTTTGCAGTTTCAAAATTATACGCCTTAACCTAATATAAAAACCCTTATTAGACATTGTATTACGTATTCAAAAGTTTTCACTTTATCACATACCTCTGCTTAGATTTTACTTCCTTGAAATCAAGATTTCAAGATTTTTGTGTAAACTAAAAATGTTCCTCCCATATGCACAAAAAAAAATTCAATGTTATTTTTTTTCTTTAAATTTATCCAATTCACAAATTGTGTACCTTTTTTTCCACTTTGATTTTAATTAATCAAAAAAAAAATCCTTTTTTTTTATGTTAAAAGAAATCTTTTAAGACTTCTAAATTATTCTTTTGAATTTTTGTTTAATGGCGGTTAAGCTTTTCTTCTCAGAACTCTTTCCAAAAATGACCATAAATTCTCCTTGAAACCTAGTCTTCTTCATAGAAACATAGTACATAATTACCTCTTAATCTGAGTGAGACAACCAAATTTATTTTTTTTTTTTTTATAAAGATAAAATCTCCCATCCTTATCATTAATTCAAACACCAACACATCCTTACTATATACCTATCCTTGTCCTAAATCATTTATACTTACATAACTATTATACTTAATATAATATTAATACAAATAACAAAAGAAAACACTAACAAAAATACAGACCTCTACAAGCATATCGTAAACACAACGTATCGACGTTACATAACAGTTCAGTTTTAATCATGAATGAAATGTTCACTGTATGCGTTCATTTCATTCATGAAAAAAACTGAGCGAAAATTCTTTGCGCATGTCTTAGACCTTGTTTTGAACAAAAGAGACAAAACTAGATAAAACGAATTAAGCATGCGTATAAAAGGTCGGCTATATGACATAAAAAAAAGTTGCAAATTTGCAATTGAACTGTCAGATGAAACAAAAACATAGTTGGCAATTTGTGTGCGGTGGATTTTCATGGTAAGTAATTATTGATTATTTCTAATTAAGTTAATTTAAAATGGTCAAAACCCTATTCCCAGATGTTCATCATTTGATATATGACATCTGGAAATAATTTTTTTTATGATTTTATTGAATAGGGAGCCAGCATTTTGCTTCTCAAAATTTTATTTGCAAGGGCACATGGAATTTTGAAGAGCAAAATGCTTCAGCCTACCAAACCCTTTTCAAGTTTCTATTAAAAAAAAACATTATTGACTTAAATTCTTCTTTTCTTTTCTGAATTGACATAAGACAGGACACATAATGGGTCTTGAGGGCCATGAGCTCTCCACCAGGCCAAACGTCTTGCAATATGTTGGAGGATGAGGGAGTGTTCGATGCCACTCCAGGTAAGACCTAGCTTGCAGGTCCCGTTACAAACAACAACAACAACAACAACAACAGCAGCAGCAGATACAACGGCCGCAGAAACAACAGCAGCAGATACAACAGCCGCAGAAACAACAGCAGCAGTCAACAGCAGCAGCCACAGCTCAAACCCAAAAAAGAAAAGTGAGACCAACCTATACATACAAGACGGATATTAAGGACATCATAAGCTTATGCAAGTTCGTCATAATCGATAGATTCACGGTAAAAAGATATAGTGATCTGAAGCACGCAATTCAATGCTTTAATTAAAAAGTTCACAAAGAAATTAAAGATTTATTGAAAGAAGCATCCACCGAATATTATACATTCTCTCCTAAGGACGAAAAGTTCCAAACTATGGTCCTTAAGGGTATCGATTCCTCTATGGAACTGGAAGTGCTCTAAGATGAGCTCCGCAGAAAGGCGAACGATAGTAGAAGATACCATCTTTTCAACTGGATGGATCGATACAACGTTGAGTATAGGATCGACCTGTTTGCTACTGATAGACTATTGTTTCCAAAACTGTTGAGGGACGGTGGAGTTCGACAGTGACCACTGCGGACTCGGGGCCTTAATACGGACTCTTAACGAGCTTGTGGAGTTGAAGGAGTATGTGCGTGTGCACTCTTACAATTTCAGTAAGACGCGTTGGCCACACTTCTCCAACGCCTTATCGAGTGAACTTGCTTCGAACGACATTTTTCCACCAAATGACAGGAATCTGACGAACGTTGAGATCAACAGAAGCCTTAGTCAAATGGATGAGAGAATACAACGCACGATGGACAGGACAATCCCACGATACAAAGAACAAGACGCAACTGGAAAATACAGACGCGCTACAATAGACGCGCTACACAAACACAAAAGTAGACTACTAACAAGACTAAAACTCTTATACAGACGGTTTACTGACAGAAACGACCCGGAGATTAGGAGACTGAAGTCGTCGGTCAAAAACTTTAATCTGCTTATGAAACAGAACTGTAGATTATCTATTAATTTCTTTTGGGATAACAAGAAACGGGCCGTTAATTCTTGCGACCCAAGTATGTTTCCCCAAATTATTAAAATATTTCGGAGGAATGATCAAAACGATATTCCTTGCCTTAAGCTTCCGAGAAATACTGACAACGAAGACGTACCTACCATCGCAGGTATATATCCAGGGAATGCCGTTCTTGATGACGACTTTTTTTTATGATTAAAGGTCCGCAAGAGAAGGTGGAAGCAGTAGGGGCTGCTTTCCAGCAAAAGTATAAGGTGAATGCTAGCATTCGCCCGAATCACGACCTGGAGACCAGAGCGCTGGTGCACCATTTCTATCTTCGAAACAGCATTACGCAATGGCGATCTGAGAACACTAGTTTCACCAGGTTTTATGAAGACAATTTGGCCAACGCCACTATCGCCGAGCTAATTGTGCCTAGTTACCTGCTTATATCGAAGGTAGAGCTCCAGCTCATCTGCAAATCATTATTATTATTAGTATACCCAACGTTGTACTGTGACATCTCCCTAAGGAAGCAGTAGACATTTACAATACACTGTTTAACAACGCGCTGAATAATGCTTATAAGCCAGTGCGTTGGAAGACAGCTGTGGTTTATCCTTTCCCAAAAAAGGGAAAGGATAGCTGCAATCCCGCAAATCTCCGTTCGGTAAGTCTTCTTCTGAGTATCAGTAAGGAATTCGAAAAAGTTCTAAATAACCAAGTGGGCAGAGGACAAAAATATTATTCCGGACAATCAGTTTGACTTTAAGGCGTTGCATGACACCATTCATGCTGCGTCTAAGCTAGTTTCTGATATCCAATGGAACAAAGTTAAGAATCAATGCACGGGTGCCGTTTTAATTGATTTGGAAAAGGCCTTCGATACCGTTTGGTAGAAAAGGCTTTATCTGAAGTTGACCAGACTTGGCATAAGTAAACCATTGCAATACATTCTGTATGACATGCTTAATTGTAGAAAGTTTTTTGTCAAAATTGGAAATGTAAATTACCACAACATTTGATATAATAAATGGTCTACAGCAAGGAGCAGTGAATTCAATGATCCTCTCTAGTATTTACACCAGCGATCTGATAGGTTGTCTCACTCATGCGATTGCGTATAACATGGTAGCGTACAGCACGGGTCCAAAAGTCGAGGTCATTAGAATTCTCTTGCAGCGTGATTTCGACAAGATTCAACAATATTGCGATGACTGGAAATTGAATATAAATTTCCAGAAATACAAAAATATCCTGTTAAGAACCCCATTGTCTAGGGCTTCTAGGGATACGAGAAAGAACTGGAGAAATCTAGTGATCGTTGGACCAAGTTTACATCCATTGGCGAGTTAAAGTGAAGTTAAGTACCTTGGTATCCGGCTGGATCAGTATCTGTATTTCAACCGACATAAAGATGCTTCTCTGTCTAGAGCTAGGGAGTACAAACGATACTCTTCCAGCGAGGTCCTATATAATAGGGCCAACGTTAACAGGATAGATAGCTTCTTGTTGAAGCTTATTCGCGGTCATGTTGCGACTGCTATGACCTCTTCTAATGGACTCATATTTGGGGCTTACTACCCAAATGATGAATTCTTTAAGAATTCACGTTTAAGCGGCTTCAATCTACCCGAGGCTTTCCTAATTTAAGATAGTCGAGGGCTTATACAGGATAGAGTGGCAGTCCCGTTAATCTACCACGTCGGCCGTAAGACTGTGGATCGGTGACTCCTGTACGACCGAGCGCCTTCGGTTCAGTAGGGCTGTGTCCAATCGGGACCTTCGGGATATATTTAAACAAGCTCGGCAGCTTTGGTGGATGACCGACAAAATTTGATTCTTTAAAAGTTGGTCAATGGTATCGCCTTTGTAAGGTTACATAAGATTTAGGTAGTTTTTAGGGGGAAAGACAGAAAAAAAATTAAAAAATAAAAAAAAATTAAAAATAGAAAATACAAAACACGAAAAACACAAAAAATAACAAAAATACAAAACCGCTGCTGTGGCTGTTCTAGTTTTAGGTAGTTTTAAGTAGGTTTAATTTATCTACTAGGGTAGAGTTAAGTTGTATATGAACTTCCCAAAGTAAATAAATATATTCATGAATTTTTTAAATTAACTTAATTAGAAGATGACAGGCAATACAATAAATGGTTATGGGAGTTAAGAGCGCCATACATAGTACATAGTACATAAAACATAGTACATAGTACATAGTACATAGTACATTTATTTATTTATTTATTTATTTATTTATTTATTTATTTCATCAAACAGAGAAATTATTCCCTTACAGACTAATATAACAATATTAATAATACATAATATAGACTTCAATAATATAATTTAACATAAGAAAAAAAATCTATCAACAAAAATGCAATACAATTATATAGTTAGTGAGTTTACTATGTTTGAAACATAAATTTTAAATACATCTCTGGAACAATTTTCAAAAATATCAATTCTACTACAAACACAGTTAGTTTCCCTGATGCAACGTGCAATTGGCTCATTTAGCCCATAATTTGTCCGATGGAAATGTTCTTTCAATAATTTGGATTCACGAAAACTTCTAGGTGGAACATGAAAACTAATTAAGGCAAGTAACGGAGGACACTTTATATGAAAAGTAAGGATGTCTCTGATAAACATGATAGATAGGCATGTGCGTCAAATAATAAACATCTAGATCTATAAGATGGCATCTCAATGTGCCAATGCATTTTAAAAATTAAAAATCTGTTAAACTTTTTCTGAACCTTCTCAATTCTTTCGCAAGAATTTTTATAAAATGGACTCCATATTGTACTACAATACTCAAGTACCGACCGTACAAGTGAAATGTAGAGAGTCTTGAGAGAATATGGGTCTGAAAACTCACTCGTGTTTCTTCTAATAAATCCAAGCATTTGGTTTGCCTTATTGACCATGTAATCTATGTGTGGTATAAAAGAAAGTTTTGGGTCAAGAATAACTCCAAGATCCTTTTTTCGCTCCGCACGTTCCAGCATTTTTGAATTTATTTCATAACTGAAAAAAATTGGGGAATTATGTCTGTAACATGACATAGTTTGACATTTAGATACGTTTAAATGAAGGCAATTTTGACGACACCATGTATTTAAACTTATTAAATCTTCTTGCAAAAGATTGCAATCGGATAAACTCTTAACCGTTCGATATAACTGTTCAGTTCCACAGAACAATCTTCATAAAGTATAAAATTCATATTCAAATATTTTCTCTTTCTTTACATACTGTAATGATTTTTGCATTTTCATAATATTCATAATATAAAACTCAATTGTAGTGCCTTCTGCATTTTCAGCATTAATTTAGGTTTCAACCAATAATGTAACAAAACACCTTGCACACTTTAATTATTTTTAAATTCACTTTTTTGTTAATTCGGCATTATTTGTCACACCAACCAAATTGTAAATAAATATAGACTAAGCATATTTTTAAGTATAAATATCGGTAGGAAATAAAATTGATTTCAGATAGCAACGAAACAGTACCCAAGACTTTTATTTACTTCAAGTGAGTCTGCTTGAAGCTGTTTGTGTCATCTCAAGGAGTTATAGTGCTGCACTATATACTCCACCCCAGTCACAGTACAAGAACTGTGATCTGGACAGCATAAGACGATAGAACAATCGTTTACATTTGGTGACCCCGACGTGATAGTTGCTTCCCCCCACCAGAGGTAAGGGGTAACTATCAAGGTACTTAAGCGTTATCAGGGCTTTAACACTGATAAAAACTCTAAAACAAAGAATTGCTTCCCCCCATCAGAAGTAAGGGGCATTTTTCATCGTAAAGTAAGCGTGACCAGGGCTTAGACACTGGAATACCTTCAAACATACTACAATCAAGGGGATACATCAACAACGTACATCGAAGACGTCAAATATGGATGAGAAAGCTGCAAAACAACAGGAGACTGGAGGCAACATCCAGCGTTTACTATCGAACTATAAGAAGGATGGGCCAGACAGGAAGACACTCCCGTATTTCCAAAAGCTGACAGCCAAACTGGACGAACTATGGGAAAAATTCGAGTCCATGAACACAGCGATTCAAGAAGAGCATCCGACTGAGTTGTTACATGCATACCACGTCAACATGTATTTCGACTCAGTCAAAAGGGTGTATAGCTCATATAGAGAAGAATTCTCTGCCAAAATGAAGGAATTAGAAAAACAGAATAAGGTCGACACCGCCAAAATTCCACTACAAGAGGAAGAACTCAATACTGGTGGCGACAGCACCAAATCCGAAGGGCAGGCTATTTTAAACTCAAGCCAGAGTGAAGATATGCAAATACTTTCTCGCAAACAAGAAACAATAATCTCTTCACTGCGAAGGGCCTTGAACAATGCAAAACACACAGGGAAGTCAAAACAATTTTATGACCTCCAAGAAAAAACGATCCAAAGACATTGGATGCAAATCGAAGAAATTCACAATTCGATTGGAGGATCAACGGAAGCTCCAGAAAAAATTGGATACAACCAAGGCAGATTCATAGAGCTGGAAGAAGAGGTGCATAACGTCCTCATTTCATTAGCACAGCAGCTTGAAACCAGCCTGCTACCCCATCAACCGGGTACTACTACCCCAAAGATGAATCTGCCAAAAATAACGCTACCAAAATTCGACGGGGATTACCTAAAATGGCCTCAATTTCACGATTTGTTTACACAGATGGTAGACAAACAAAAGATGTCAAGCTGCGAAAAAATGTTCTACCTCAAAACTAACCTTACAGGAGAAGCAGAACGGGTCATAAGACATGTGGCTCTATCGGAGGAAAATTACTCAGCAGCTTGGAAGTTGCTCCAAGCAAGATACAGCAATCCCAGACTACAAGTATCCGCACTACTCAACCGACTCTTGGGTCAACCGTCTCGGTCGTCAGACGCAGCATCCGCTGCGGCATTAAAAGACCTTCATGATACAACACAAGAATGTATGCATGGCCTCACCAACCTTGGATTAGATATTGCTGAATGGGATCCAATACTGCTTCACATACTCACAAAGAAGCTAGATAAGTCCACTCATACACTATATGAACAAACCTTGACCAACCCCAAGGAACTGCAGCCGCTAGATGAATTTCTCAAATTTCTAGAAACTCGTTTCCAGTCATTAGAGGCACTTAGTGTAAAGGGCAATAGAAGGGACATCGAAGAAGGAAGGCGAAGGTACCCAAAGGCAACGAGCTCCATTACCATCCAGAATAAAAATTGTACGTTGTGCAAGAGTCAGCATCAATTATACTCTTGCCGTACATTCTTGAAGCTAACGCCTTTGGAACGATTAAACCATGTGAGAAAAAATAATTTGTGCGTGAATTGTCTCCAGGATGGACATACCTCCTTCAACTGTCGACTGCGAGGCTGTTTAAAATGTGCTAAAAAACACAATTCCTTAGTGCACTTGCCCAAATTCACCCAACCGAAATCGAGTGCATCAATTTCGAATTCCGGTACTAAAGACGTGGCACCACCAGATCCAGAACCATCCACTACATCCGAAGTTAATAATGCGATACTAGCAGCGTTAAGCACAAACAAGAAAGAGGGTTACGTATTCCTCAGCACCGTTATCATACATTTGATAGATCAAGATGGCTCACCGATCAACTGTCGCGCTATTTTGGATTCCGGCTCACAAATCAACATCGTCACAGAAAGAATGATTCGCAAACTAAACATACCATTATCTTCCCGCCCCATGATCATACAAGGAATAGGAAATTCCAAAAGGGATTCAAATAAAAGAGCCAACATATGTTTAAAATCGACTACTACAAATTTCACCACCAGGCTCGAAGCAATCGTATTGCCTCAGATTGTATCCCCTCAGCCAACACACACAGTTGATATATCTACGTGGAAATTCCCAAGGAATGTCGTACTAGCTGACCCGCAGTTCAACCAAAGAAATAATATTGATCTGCTCATCGGAGCCGAATTTTACCATCAGTTACTCTGCGTTGGTCAGATTAAACTTGGCACCGAATTACCCCTACTCCAAAATACGCTGTTAGGGTGGATAGTCACTGGAAAGATGAACGAAGATTCATCTAGAAATACAGTTTGTGGAATAGCTACCGAGGAATCATCCCTCGAGCAAACAATCAGCAAGTTTTGGCAAACCGAAGAACTTTTGTATCCAACATCAAGTCGCACCATCGCAGAAGAAAAATGTGAAGAACATTTCTATCAATCGACGTCAAGAGGCGCAACGGGAAGATAAGTTGTCAGTCTACCCTTTGCTGAGGACGCAAATAAACTAGGGTCATCTAGCGACATTGCCCTCAGTCGATTTCATGCGTTGGAACGCAGATTAGACCGAAGGCCAGAATTATATAACCAGTACCGAAAATTCATGGATGAGTACATTCAACTGGGATACATGACAGAGATTGATTTTAAATCAATTCCAACACCACACTACTTTCTGCCTCATCATTGCGTGCTCAAGCCAGAAAGTAGTAGTACAAAGTTACGAGTAGTCTTTGATGCCTCTGCAAAGACGTCAACTAACCTGTCGTTGAACGACTTACTCTATTCTGGACCAACAATTCAAGACGAATTGTTTTCAATATTATTGCGTTTTAGACTGCCAAAATTTGTTATTAAGGCCGACATTCAAAAAATGTATAGGCAAATACTCATAAGAGAAGAAGACCAACAATTTCAGCTGATATGGTGGCGACCCAATCGAACTGAGCCTATAAAATGTTATAAACTTCATACCGTGACTTACGGAACCACTTCAGCTCCATATCTCGCAACAAAATGCCTTCAGGTCTTAGCTATAGAATATTCTGCAAAATATCCATTAGGCTCGCAAGTTTTGCTCAAAGACTTCTACGTTGACGACGTTATGGCAGGTGCAGACAGCATTGTAGCAGCAAAAGACATCCAGTCACAATTGTCATTGTTGCTGCGGGAGGGAGGGCTCCAGTTAAAAAAGTGGTGTTCAAACCACCAACAATTACTTGATAACATTCCATTAGAAGATCAGGAGATACCTCTCACCGACGACAATAACGAAGGCGCTGTCAAGACCCTTGGGCTAATATGGAGACCCAAGTCAGACGTCTTCTGCATAAAAACAAATTATAGAACGTCAAAAAGATTCACAAAGCGATCTGTAGCCTCAGATATAGCACGTCTTTTTGATCCACTCGGAATAGTTGCTCCAGTAGTAATCGTCGCAAAGCTCTTTCTGCAAGAATTGTGGGAACTTAAGTACGACTGGGATGCTTCCCTACCAGAAGAAATGTACACCAGGTGGAACAATTACTACCAAGGCCTCCAAGAATTAGACAAATTCCAAATTCCTAGACACGTTTTTGGTCATTACATCACTTCATCAATGCAAATGCATACCTTTGCAGATGCGTCAGAGAAGGCCTACGGGGCTGCTGTATATATCAGATCAGTTAACAAGGATGGTACAATCGTAGTACGACTGCTGTGCTCCAAATCTCGAGTTGCACCAACTACTAAAACGGCATCAGGAATGAGATCGATGACAATTCCACGTCTAGAACTATGTGCAGCATTACTAGCTGCCGAACTCTCAAAACGAGTCAAGAGTGACCTTAAATTGGACAACACCAATAGTTTTCTGTGGTCTGACTCCCAAATTGTATTGAGTTGGATTAATTCAAATTCAGAATCCTTCCAGACATTTGTTGGACGTCGAATTGCCAACATCCAATCTCTAACCAGCACTAATCAATGGCGATATGTGAAATCAGCTGAAAATCCAGCTGATGTTTTATCCAGAGGCATATCCCCAGAGAAACTGCAGGATCATACACTATGGAAGTATGGTCCGAGATTTTTGCATGGATCGGAATCAATTTGGCCACCCCCTTACAAACTCAGCAAAATTTGGACAGATGAAAGGAAGGAAGTTGCGTTATTGACCACTAATGACGACGATCATGTACAAAGTATGTTGGAAGGAATAAAGCATTCCAACTCATTCAACAAACTTAATGTAATCCTAGCCTACTGTTTTCGATTTGTCCAATTATGCAAGTCAGGTAAACTCAAGGATGCACTTAAATCCGTCAGACAACCCCCAAAAAAAGGCGACAGAACGGCATGGTCATTATCAACCTCGTAACTAGAAATATCCATGCAGTTTATTATCAAGGAAGTCCAAAATCACGGTTTCCATAAAGACATACGCTTCCTGAAGGCACACAAAGAACTAGATAAGGAAAGTCCATTGAAGGGACTCGCTGTATTTTTAGACCAAGATGATCTTCTGCGTGTCGGAAGCAGACTTCAAGCATCAAATTTACCATACGACAGCAAGCATCCAATGCTGTTGCCATATTCTCACCCACTCGTAAAAATGCTCATGACGGATCTTCACTTCAATAATAATCATATTGGACCCCAAGGCCTATTGGCAATCACGAGGCAGCGATTTTGGCCAATCAAGGGCAAGAACATTGCCCGCTCTATTGTCCAGCACTGCATATTTTGCGTCAAAGCGAAACCGAAAATGTACTCGCAAATAATAGGAAATTTGCCAGCGCCAAGAGTGCAACCATCACGTCCATTCATCAACACAGGAGTGGACTTCTGCGGTCCATTATGGGATCATTACCGAACGAGAGGGAGTCGAGCTCAAAAATGTTACTTATCAATATTTTGCTGCTTCGCCACAAAGGCGGTTCACATCGAAGTCGTCAGTGATTTAACTACAGATGCATTCCTTGGAGCCCTGCGAAGATTTATGAGCCGACGTGGCCACATTAAAAATCTGTATTGCGATAATGCCACCAATATTGTCGGAGCCAAAAATCAACTGGAAGAGCTCAAAACAAGCATATATTCAAAGCAAGCACAAAATAAAGTCATTAATTCATGCAGTTCGAAGGGAATTGATTTCCATTTTATTCCACCACGAGCTCCACATTTTGGAGGATTGTGGGAAGCAGCAGTCAAATCCGCAAAACATTTGCTACTATGCAAAACAGCCACAGCATCATTAACCTACGAGGAGATTTGTACTATCACTACAGAAATAGAAGCAATTTTAAATTCGAGACCTCTTACAACACTATCCAATGATCCAAACGACCTAAGCGTACTAACACCTGGTCATTTTTTGATTGGGGATTCATTAAAGGCAGTCGTTGATAACAAGGCTGAACCGATCAAGGGTACCTTATTAACCAGATGGAAGCTAGTATCTCACATCAAACGAGAATTTTGGAATCGATGGTCTCAAGAATATTTAAATGAACTCCAACTGAGAACAAAATGGAAAACGCAATCCAAAAATATTAAAACTGGCACCGTGGTAATTATGAAAGAAGACAACACTCCTGTTATGAAATGGCCGCTAGGTAGAATCGAAAAGGTGCATTATGGAAACGACGGCTTGGTACGTGTCGCAGACGTACGAACAAAATCAGGCGTTTTGCGGCGTCCAATACACAAACTTGCACCTTTGTTAGAAAATAATGAAGCTGCGCCTGAACCTCAAACAAACGTGCCATCATCCGAACGGAAGCGAAGAAATGATAAGTCTGATCCTAGTGAATTATCGTCATCAAAGGCAGCAAGAAAAACAACAACTCAAACTAGGGCAGACTCAACAAACCCAAACTTCTTCACTACACTATTGTTAATTGGTCTAATTCTTCCAATTGTAATTGCAAGTGACATAGAGGTTATAAAATTCAACAATGCTTCCCCTGGAATTCATTTTCAACGACATGGAACAATAAGTCTGATTCATCACAGATGGAACCTTGTAGTGTACTATAATCTCGAGCCATACATGAAGGAATTCCAAGCATTAGACAACAGTACTACAATATTGGATCATATTTGCAATAAACTTCCCTCCAAAGAACTCTGCTCCCAAGTTATACAACAGCTGCGGCTTATAACACACGAATTAGATGAAGATAATATTATTCCATCAAACAAGTCCTCTGTAAGAATTAAACGAGGTGCCATCGACGTTGTCGGAAACATAGCTAATTCACTCTTCGGAGTGCTTGACTCCAAATACGCTAATGAAATGTCGCAACGTTTAGAAAGCATCCAATCAAACGAGGATCAACTTATGAACCTTTTAAAAAATCACACTTCCATTCTAGACTCGACAGTCAACATCATGAAATTAAGCCAAGACGATATGTCAAAAAGACAACATGCGCTTGATAATCAACTGAGTCAATTGTTCAATCGTGTAAACAATGTCACTGAAGAACTATACCAATCCAAACTGAAAGAATTATTTCTGTCTTGGTGCACCCACGCTACCCTTATAATCATTAACATTCAAAGAATGCAGACATCCATAACAGATGTTTTGGCAGATACTCACCAAGGACGAGTAAATCATCTTTTGATCACCTATCAACAACTTAAAATTGAAGTAGGTAAAATAAGAAGTCATCTTCCACCAGGTCTTCGGATTCCAGTAGAACCTGACCAAATCCTACAACTCTATAAGCTAATGAATGTCGAGGGACACGTTAGCTCAAATCATATCGTATTCAACATTGAACTGCCGTTACTCGGGTTAGAAGAATTCATAGCATACAAGCTTATTCCCATCCCAGCAGCAATTAATAACAGCTACATAACCATACAATTGTCAACAGACGTCCTAGCTGTGAGTGCTCACCATGATCAATATTATCCCATAACCGAAAATGAACTTTCTAGATGTACCACTACTAACGGAGATCATCATTTATGTAGACAAACCCGTCCGGTATATCAAGCTGGAACTAATTTGAGTTTGTGCGAAATCAGCTTGCTTAACAATAAATCAGATCTGTCAACATGCGAACTAAAAATGATCAAGGCTAATTCAGTGTGGACCAAGCTTCCTGAATTAAATCAATGGATATTTGCAGTTAACGAAGAAACTATGCTTAATGTCGTTTGCAAGCAACAAACATCATTTATAGCATTAGAAGGAAATGGTTTGCTGAAACTTCAACCGTATTGTGTGGCAAAAAATAAGCATTTGACACTTCAAGGCCAACAAATTTATTCATCTAAGGTTCAAGCTTCATACACCAGATTAATTCAAGATGTTCCGTTTCAAAGGGCGATTCAGTTAGCCACACTTCACTACAACATGTCAAATACCAGCTCTTTAAATCAAGAGTTGAATGAACTGCGAGATCAGATCAGACGTCAGCAGCTGGAATTACCCAATCATATCCGGTATCATAACATTCCCCACAGCATCGTGAGTTCACTTGGACTACTCATCACCATTGCAATAGTGGGATTCTTATTTTACAAGAGATACTGTCAGAAACACCCTCCGCCTATTCCGGCCCCACGGAGAACACGTTCATCAAGCTACACCATAAGTATCTAAGATATCATCCTGATGAACCCGCAGATCATCAGCGCGGGGCAGGATGTTCAGTTCCACAGAACAATCTTCATAAAGTATAAAATTCATATTCAAATATTTTTTCTTTCTTTACATACTGTAATGATTTTTGCATTTTCATAATATTCACAATATAAAACTCAATTGTAGTGCCTTCTGCATTTTCAGCATTAATTTAGGTTTCAACCAATAATGTAACAAAACACCTTGCACACTTTAATTATTTTTAAATTCACTTTTTTGTTAATTCGGCATTATTTGTCACACCAACCAAATTGTAAATAAATATAGACTAAGCATATTTTTAAGTATAAATATCGGTAGGAAATAAAATTGATTTCAGATAGCAACGAAACAGTACCCAAGACTTTTATTTACTTCAAGTGAGTCTGCTTGAAGCTGTTTGTGTCATCTCAAGGAGTTATAGTGCTGCACTATATACTCCACCCCAGTCACAGTACAAGAACTGTGATCTGGACAGCATAAGACGATAGAACAATCGTTTACAATAACTTAAGGTCATCTGCGAACAAAAGACAAAACGAAGACAAGAAAACTATTGGAATATCATTGATGAATAGTAGAAATAATAATGGGCCTAAATGACTACCTTGAGGCACGCCAGATAGAACGTTAATGTTTTCAGATATGTTTTCTTCAATTTTGACGATTTGAATTCTATGTGTGAGGTACGATTCTAACCAACTCAGGAGTTGGGAGTGAAATCCTAATAGGGCTAATTTATGTAAAAGCACTTTATGATTAACACGGTCAAATGCTTTCGCAAAATCTGTGAATATTATATTTGTCTGTGTTTAATTTTCAAAATTATTAATAACATAATTTGTCATTAGAGACAGGTTGGTTGTTGTCGATTTTCCAGATATAAACCCATGTTGGAAATCTGATATATGACCTTGTAATCGAAATGTAAGTTTATTGGTTACAATTTTTTCCAATAATTTCGGAAAAGCAGAGATCTTACTTATAGGTCTATAATTAGTTATATCTTGTTTTGATCCCGATTTATAAATCGGGGTTAGAAAAGAAATTTTCCAGCAATCCAAAAATTTTCCAGTAGAAAGTGAACAATTAAAAATATCTGTTATTGGTTAAGCTATTGAGGCCGCACACTTTAACAAAAGAATCTGGTCCTTGTTTTTTGTTACAGTCAAGTTTAAGCAAAGCTTCATTGACTTCCTCGACGCTTAGTACCATAGAACCTATATCGATCACTTGGGAAATAGTTGGAAGGTTGTTTTCAGAACGAGAATCTGAAGAGTACACTGATTGAAAATAATTAGCAAATAAGTTCCAGATAAGATTAACATCACTTGTCGTCGTATCTAAGTACTTCATACAATTTGGATACCCAGTTGCTTTCCGCTTAGAATTAATAAAGTTCCAAAAACTTTTACTATTATTTTTCACATCTGATTCAATAGAGAACATATATGAACGATACAAAAAATTATTTAAAACATCAAACTCTCGTTGACATGCATTATAATTATCACGCAAGACACTGTTACTACGATTATTTTTAAAAAGCTTAAAAGCTTTGTTTTTTTATTTTTAAGATTAGATAGTCTTTTATTGAACCAGGCGGGATTAGAATTAGATTTAATTTTTTTGTTTGGAACGAATCGACTCACAGCATCTTTAAGAACTGAGAAAAATGATTGGTTTGCTTACTCCAAGGAATTATGATACCAAATAGTATTCCACGGAAAAGAAGAAAAATAACTATTCATTGCATCAAAGTTAGCTTTACTGTAGTTTGGAACAAAAGTGTTGTTAGGAATATTTTTTTTAATATAATCATAATAATGAAAGTATCCTACTAATGCCACATGGTGTATAGAATTTTTAATAACAGGAAAGTCAGGCTTTTCAACAAAAATATCAAATTCCTTGTCTACAAAAATCAAGTCTAGAATTCTAGATAAATCATTTTCATGTTTATTTATTTGTGTTGGATCAAATTGGCTAAAAAAGTCAACCGTATTTTCTTCCGTTTCCGAATGAACATTATAAGGAATAAGATATTACTCATCCGAGTCTAAAGTCCATTTAATATTACCCAAATTAAAATCACCAATACAAATAACATGTTGTGAATTGTTTAGATTTTCCAAAATAAATTTACAATTATTTAGGTGAATACAATAAAAATCAAGAGAACTCCTAGGCGGAATATAACTTAGCATAATAAATAATTCAGATTTATCATCAAATGATATTGATACAATTAATTGATCTATGTCAACATTAAGTTCTGATATTATGTTATCCGAAAATAAGTTTAAATTTTTACAGGACAAAGATGAACGTATAGCTATCAAAACACCTCCTCCTTTGTCTAGACCAGTAGATAAAGCACATCTATCTTTCCTAAATATAGTATAATTTTTTGTTTCAAACAATTCTGAAGTTAATTGGTTTTCATTTAACCATGTTTCTGTTAGAAGAATTATGTCATATAAACAAGATGAAAAAGTAACGTATAAATAATCTAATTTAGTTCTTATACCTCCTACGTTCTGATAATAAAATGATAATTTACTTGATGAATCCAGATTTAAACTTGAAGCAGCTGCATTATTTGGATAGCTCGTTAATAGTTCAGGAACAGGTTGTATGTTGTTATTATTATCAGTAACTGCATCACATTGGATTAAGTTTGATTGACAGATTCCGGACCATTGAGGTTTTTTTTGCGATTAATAAAGGATTTAGCTCTAACACCCCAAGGCCATAATGACGCATCACTTAAAAGCCGATCAAAACAGTCTGAAGGAACACTTAGTTTAAAATTAATAAATTTGATATCATCAGGCGATATATCTTTTTTTACAAGTTTATAGCACTTAAAAACATGTGAAGGTATATTCGATTTGATAGAGATGTGATTAATAAGATCATCAGGAAGTGTATTTACATCAAATTTGGTAACATGTATCCATTTCAAAGAAGTCACTGTATTTAATGAGCTACAACCAGTTCCAATAATCTCCTGGTTATACTTTCTATTTAAGATTGTTGATTTCCTCTGGACTAGGTTGCAATTGTTGTTGTTTGCACTTTTGTCATGTTTGTTTACATCCATTTTTTGATTTTGTTCAGGGAAGACGATGAGAGGCTCGTCGTCTCCTTCTTTCCTGTGAGTAATTTCAGCAATAGATTGTGGACCAGAAGGAATTGAAACAGCAACCACATCTTGTTCGATTCTTTTTTCGTTGTCGAAAGAACTGCTTCCATTTACTACAACATCATCAAGGGATATTATTAGTGCATTATCTTTTTCACAGCTTTCGCAAATTTTGGAAATTAATAAAGTGCAATGACCCTGTGTATTGTAATATAACCCAGATGAACTAGCACCAGATATTGCATCATCATTTATATTAGCATTATTTACAATAACATCGTGAGCATCTATGGTACTTAAAACCGGTTTGCTGATTGTACTCATCGCATTGCTGGGACTCGCAAGCATTGCAGGAGAACTTTCAGTAGGTGTGGTGGCAGAATTTATTTTGTTGGGGTAGCTAATGCTTTGATTTGTTGCAGTCATAGTTTCAGAAGGGTTTAACTGTTTTAGGGACGGGGAAAATAGCTTTGCATTTTGACTGGGAGAAAAACACAACGCATTAGTACCGTTGCATTGCACATTAGAGAGAGGCATTTTATCATTAATTTTTTTCTTAAACGTTTGCAATGCAGGGGATTTTATTTTTTTTTGTTGATTATTGGAAAGTTCAGCAACCTTTCCTTTTATTTTACTTCGCGTTGTTCTTCCATCATTCCCTTCGTTGTTATTTTGAATATTGGTTAAGGAATTATTGTTTGTAAATAAATATGGAAACTCATTTTTAAGCACATTAAAGTTTAGATTAATGGTAGAAATGAGTTGATCTAAGTTATTGATGTAAGTAAATAAGTTATTAGCACAACACTTGTCACACTTAAAATAAAAGTTACTTTTGGATTTTAAAATATAAAAGTCAGATTTTTTTATTTTCGCACAAGTTGAATGCTGCAAAGAATTGCAAACACAACAAGAAATCGAATCTATGGATTCTGCTTTATTGCATATGATACAATTTTTCATGATAGGGAAAGAAAACGACCGTCGCGATTGAAAGCTAAACTGGAAGTGTACATAGTACATAGTACATAGTACACAGTACATAGTACATAGTACATAGTACATAGTACATAGTACATAGTACATAGTACATAGTACATAGTACATAGTACATAGTACATAGTACATAGTACATAGTACATAGTACATAGTACATAGTACATAGTACATAGTACATAGTACATAGTACATAGTACATAGTACATAGTACATAGTACATAGTACATAGTACATAGTACATAGTACATAGTACATAGTACATAGTACATAGTACATAGTACATAGTACATAGTACATAGTACATAGTACATAGTACATAGTACATAGTACATAGTACATAGTACATAGTACATAGTACATAGTACATAGTACATAGTACATAGTACATAGTACATAGTACATAGTACATAGTACATAGTACATAGTACATAGTACATAGTACATAGTACATAGTACATAGTACATAGTACATAGTACATAGTACATAGTACATAGTACATAGTACATAGTACATAGTACATAGTACATAGTACATAGTACATAGTACATAGTACATAGTACATAGTACATAGTGCATAGTACATAGTACATAGTACGTAGTACATATTACATAGTACATAGTACATAGTACATAGTACATAGTACATAGTACATAGTACATAGTACATAGTACATAGTACATAGTACATAGTACATAGTACATAGTACATAGTACATAGTACATAGTACATAGTACATAGTACATAGTACATAGTACATAGTACATAGTACATAGTACATAGTACATAGTACATAGTACATAGTACATAGTACATAGTACATAGTACATAGTACATAGTACATAGTACATAGTACATAGTACATAGTACATAGTACATAGTACATAGTACATAGTACATAGTACATAGTACATAGTACATAGTACATAGTACATAGTACATAGTACATAGTACATAGTACATATAAATAATCATGCAAATAAATTTCTTGGGATTCAAGACTAGACTACAAAGATTTGGCCATCGATTTATTCGTTTAAGATCTTCATTCATAAAAAACCACCGTGCTCTATTAAATCCAGTGGACAACTCATGGTGAGTTGAACGTCATTGGCATATGTACATATGAGTCAAACAGTGCTTAATAAAAGAAGGAAGCTCATTGATGTACAGTGAAAAGAGAAGGGGTCCCAAAATGGATCCCTGTGGAACATCACTAGTTACAGAAATAAGGTCCGAAAAGTTATAATTTATGGCAACTGCTTTTGTTCTATCTTTAAGATAAGACAGAATAAGTTTAACGGCACATGGCGAGAAATTGTAAAATAGTTTAATCTTGTGACATAAGGTAGAATGGTCTACCATATCGAACGCCTTAGAAAAGTCTAATAGGACCAAAAAACACCTGATTATCATCAAGCGCAAGACGTATTTCTTCAGATACTCTTATTACAGCAGTAGTACAACTGTATTTCTGTCTTAATCCAGATTGTCTAGAAGACAAAAGACTGTGCCCAGCAATATGAAGTTGAATTTGTTTTTGTAAAACCTTTTCAAATGCCTTTGATAAGAAGGAAAGGATAGAAATAGGTCTGAATTGCATTCCCTTGGAAGTTTTAGGAACGGGAATGTATTTGGCTGACTTCCATTCAGATTGAAAAGTACCTCTTGTTAGAATAGAATTTAATGTATAAGTTATATACGGTAAAATAACAGGTACAATTATTTTCAGGAATAAGGGATGTATTTCATTAAGCCCAACAGTATAACATTTAATGCAGAGTTTACTTTCGAGTACATCAATGTATTACACTTTTTTCCGCGGTACACGATACGGTAGGAGGAAGGAAATAATTTAAGTTAAATTATTTGCAAAAAAAAATTAACACCGCGAGCAATTAAGTTAACAAGAAAAAAAAATGAAAAGATTTTAACGCGCACTGACGGCGACACAGACACGATAATTAACTATTTGCTTACTAACTCAAAACTCAATCTGCCACGAATGAAGAACACGAAAGCGAATGCGAAAAAAAGTGTAACAACAGCTAGATCAGAATAGCTGTCACCACGGCTGCTCAGCTGGGGTGGGTTCGGTGGAAGAATTTTGTATTTCTTTTGACAAACTTGATTGATTCCGCAATCAAAATAGTTTATCAAGAGAAGAAAATTTATATGTTTGCACAGTAGGGTACAAAAAAAAGCGGGCGCCAGGAATTTTTTTTTCCTAAAACCGAATTAGAAAACTCCAAAACTAATTATGGAATTCGAAGAACCGATGTTTTAAATAAAAAAAAAAAGAGTGCTATATTTAAATTTTTATTTTATTGTTTTGGGAAACCATGCGACAGAAGATCCCTGGACGAAAACCCAAAAGTCTTTTCAACTTAAAGGGGAATATACAAAGAAATATGGCCGTTTGGCTCAAAGGAAAAATTCAACAAGCAATTGAAGCTAAATAAAATAAAAGCAAATAAACTCAACAGAAAAATGGGTTTTTAAGAAAAATTAAGGCGCGTCCCGAAAGTAAAGTGGAAAACTCGTACAAACCTTGAATATAAGTACATATTTTAGAATTTCAAATATATATTTATATTCCTAATAAAACACAAACTACTTATCTTTGTTTAGTGTTTGTCTCCTCTCTCCTATCTCCTTCAAAACTTTTCACGACTCCAATCTCGATTCCTGGTTATGTGTCCCCAAAAATCCTCGATCCAAATTTTCACCAAAAAACGAAACAAAAAGATGTCTCCTCGATTTTTTTTCTTTTCAAAATTCCTCGATCTCTTTTTTTCCTTTATCAAAAAAAAAATGTCTTCGCTTCTAAGGCTCTCACAAGAGTGCCTTTCAAGCTCATTTACATCAACATCTTTCTTCCCTCTTCCATTCTTAACGTTCACTCATGCATACAACTATACAACACAACCATTCGTTCTGAGATCATCGGTCACGGCTTCCTGGAAGCATAACGCTCTCCTAGAAAACAACCGTGGTGGGATCTAACGAAACATACTCACACGCACACAAACACGGTTTCAACAAGTTGTTGGATGTGTTTCCAAAACTTACCAAAACTTACTCTCACGCACACAAACAGCATTTGGACAAGTTATTGGATGTGTTTCCAAGACTTGTCAAAACATTATGGACGAGTTCAGACTATTTCCCAACTAAAACTATTTTCGAGAAAAATTGAGAAGAATTAAAATCGAGTAGAAGTCTCAAATAGGCTTTTTCCTACAACTCTACTACTATCGCGCGGGATTCGAAGCGTGAATTATTTAACAAACTATTTTCGAAGATACAGAGAGGAGCGTTACTTTAATCATTTTCAAAATTCTAAAATACTAATCTAATAGCGTTAAAAACTCATTTTGTACATTACACACATTTACGTTATTTTAAGATAAAGTTAAAATTACGTTCCATTAATTAGAATTTTTAAATAAAAAGAGAATTGTAAGATGTTTAGTTTTTGTTGGTTGTTTGATGTAGGTAAGAGTCCACCTGACTCGTTACTTCTTCGGCTCATCCGCCGGCTCTTCTCGTTTTCGAACGTCGTACTCGAACACCTGCTTTTGTTGCTTTTGCAAAATAAGGCTAGGTACACCATTGGTTGATGAGACCATGGTTGCCCTCAACTTCGCCAATATTTTGCAGCCACAACGAGAAAAAGAAAAGGGAAAAAGAACGACCCAAGGGAAGTTTTGTTGCATTAAAATTTACCGTAACAAATTCCACACTTACATCCCAAGAAATGTGTTTACTTTTCAGGAAAAATAAACCATTTCTCCAGGCTCAGCCAGGATGGGAGGGTAAAAGAACAGGGTGTACAACACAACACAGGGTTACCATCATATAAGAAAAAGAAAAAAAGAAAAACAACATAATTAGTGGCACGAATTGAAAATATATAATTGGAAATACGCTCGGAGCGTAGTCTTAATTATTTGGTTAATGCGCTCCGCAGGATTCGCTTGCGGATGGTAATGCGCCGTATACCGAAGTTGTGACCCGTACGCTTCACTAAGCGTCTTCACTTCTTTGCTACGGAACTGGGGACCGTTGTCACAGACGATCCACACCGAAGAGAAGAAAAACGTTTTCTTCCAATTCTCGACAAACCGCTTTTGCCGTTGCGGACCGTAACGCGAACAACAGGGGAAATTTACTAAACTAATCGACGACCGTTAAAATATATATAAAACCGCGCGACGACTTCGGAAGTGCACCAACTAAGTCAACACAAATCATATCCCACGGTTAGGAATTTCCCTCCATCTCAGTCATAAGACCAGCTGGCCTTTCATTCACCGGTTTCCCTTTTTGGCAAGTCTTACAACACCTTACATATTTCCTTATGTCACTCCTCATTTTGGGACGTAATACTTTTCTGCTACCCTAGCAAAAGTCTTTTTAACGCCCATGTGTCCTGAAAGCGGAGCATCATGGCAACCATTTAGAATCTTTGCCCTATCACCTTTCCCTACAACTAACTTCCACTCCTCATTCTCGTTGTGAACAACAATATGGTTCACCCTAACATGTTTGTAGAGCCGCCCATCCTCAACTCGCCAGGATGGGTATTCTAACGGGCTCTTTTCTACCTGTGATTTCATTTTGATCACCCAGGGGTCCAAATCCGCTTCAGAGACACCGGGTACTTCGGGGATTCCTCGCGATAACATATCAGGAACGACATGTTCTTTGCCCTTTCGATGGATGATCTTGAAATCAAATTGTTGGAGCCGAATGGCCCAACGAGCTAACCCACCCTGCGGATCCTTAAGATTGCTAAGCCAGATCAGTCAGTGGTGATCCGTCACAACCGTAAATCGAACACCTTCGAGATACGGCCGTAACTTTTCGATAGCCCAAAGAACCGCAAAGCACTCTTTTGTCGGCCGTAGAGTAGTTCCTTTCATTCCTATTCAATGACTGACTCAAATAACAAATTGCCTTTTCCCCCTCTTCAAAATTCTGAGAAAGTACGGCCCCGATACCAAAATCTGTCGCGTCTGTCTGAACAACAAACGGAGGGAAAAATCCGGACATTTCAAGATCGGTTCCGTAACCAAACACTCTTTGGCTTTCCTGAAACACTCCTCACACTCTTGTGTCCATTCGAACTTCTTACCTTTCTTTAAGAGATCGGAAAGAGGTCTAACTAGAATTGCAAAAATTGGCACGAATCTTCGATACCAAGAAATAGTCCCTACAAAACTCCTAATTTTTTTCACGTTTTTCGTTGGTGGAATCCTCATCATGCTTTCCACTTTTTCCGGGTCTACATGGAGCCCGTTCCTATCAACTACATAACCTAGAAATTTCAAAGAAGGCCTACTTTTCCCTACCTTCTTTTAATCCAGCTTCTCCTGACCTTTTAAAACCTTCTTTGAAGATTTCTAAGTGGTTCTCAAAAGAATCAGGGACAATGATAATGTCATCTAAGTACACAAAGACGAACGGTTCTAAATCGGGACCTAGAACATCGTCAATAAACCTTTGCCATGTCGCTGGTGAATTGTGAAGCCCGAATGGCATCCTACAAAATTGAAAAAGGCCCCTCCCTGGCACGGTAAAGGCTGTGTACTTACGCGATTCTTCCTCCATTGGAATCTGCCAGTAAGCAGATTTAATATCTAATGAGAACAAGTACTTCGCGTTTCTAAGCTTGTCCAAAATCGCCGAAATAAATGGTAGTGGATAAGCATCCCTATCAGTGACCTCATTTAATTTCCTATAGTCAACGCAAAACCGATAACTGCCGTCTTTCTTCTTAACGAGAAGAATCGGCGATGACCAAGGACTCTTCAACTTCTCGATCGCTCCAGCTTTCAACATCTCTTGGAGTTCTTGATCGATTTGTTTCTGAATCGCGGGCGAAACAGGGTAATATCGTTGTTTGATTGGTTCTACGGACGTCCTAATCTTGTGTTCAACTAAGTTGGTGCACCCTAATCCCTCGGTCATCGATTTAAAAAGTTCTCCTAACACGTCTTCTAACTTCTTACTTTCAAAATCGTCCAAATCCGATTTTTCTCTAATCGCTACCATGTCTGTTAACGAAGCCACCATTTCCTATTTCGAAAAACTCCACATATCAGATCTCAAATCCGGGACTATGCCCGATAGTGCCCAAAAGTCGGCACCCAAGATCAATTGGTGTGGGAGATTCGGTATTACCAGACATTCTATTAAAATGGATCTATTCTCAACCTCAACTGGAAGAGAAATAGACCCAGCTACTCCTACACCTGCCCAATCTGCTAACGCTACTGACCCAACACTACTCTTTTCTAATCTAAATCCTTAATCTCTTAAAATGTTCCACCCGTCACCACCCACAATGGTGCGAGAGGCTCCTGAATCAAGAAGTCCCAAAAATTTGACTACATAAACCCTAACTCCTAAATATGGTCTACTGTCCCTACCGCTTGCCGCTAAAGTGAAACTTTAGTGAATTTGTGGTACCAGTTGATCGACAGCAGACGACCTAACTAACGCCGACGGGTCTCCTGTCCTGCTGACACAAGAGCCCGTTCCCCATTTCCCAAACACCGCCTACAATCCCTACGATAAACACCTACAGCCCCGCAACCGAAACACTTCCTTTGCACAGAACAGTTTTGTGCCAAATGACCATCCCTATTACAATTGTAACACCTAACTACCTGTCTTAAAGGGTTCTCTGGGACTGGAGCCACAGCCGCAACTCGGTGTTTTCCGGGCGAACTCGGTTGGTAACCACATTCAGGTTCCAACAAATGCCTACCTCTACTTGGTGGAGTAAAACTGTCCACGTTTACCTTAAGGGTATGTAGTTCCCTACCTAAGATAGCAAATTCCTTAACCGTCTTTGGTTTGACACTCGCTATCTGCACCTGATAAAACGGATCTACATTCTTACTCAAAATAAAAATGATTCTTCCCTCTGACAAAGGTTCCGACAATCTTCGGAACAATGTCCTCATGGTGGCAAGATACACGCCGAAAGTTTCATCCTTTCCCTGCGAACGCCGATTTATTTCTTCCAATAGAAGATCATCGTAATTCGCAGGAAGAAACTCCGCTCTGAGTTCCTTGACGAGTTCCAGCCAATCCCCCAAATCTTCCCTAACCGTCCTATACCACATAAGAGCCTTACACGACAAAAGCTCCGAAGCGGATTTGAAAAGGTGGGAGTCCAGAACATCGTTAGCTAGACGAAGTTCCTCCACTCTTTCCAGGAATGAATTCACTGATGCTCCATTAGAGTCACCAGTAAATTTCACCCCCCCCACTTCCCTACACGTTCAGTGCACTTCTGTTGAATGACCATCTGTTCAGCAAAAGTGTCACCCCTATCAACCCTATGTCCCAATGGGACCCTACCACTAATACCACTGACTGAAGGACTACTGCCAAAACGGCTTGGTTCAGGCAATGACCCTCCAGCCAGTCCTAACGCAGACCGCACACTATTTGGGGCCTGACCAACTTGTACTTGAAGTTGGGTTTGCGTTTTAACGGGAGTCTTTTCTTTCTCAAACTCTTCTTCCCTATCGCTTTTCTCACTATCACCAGTGAGATCTCCTAATAAACATAAAACTTTATTACGAAGTGAGCTGATAGCATCTTCTTCGTCTTCTGCTTCACAAGGGGTCCTAGCTAACCTACCTATACATCACTCAATCTTTGTTACAATCTTAATGTACTCCAAAGACTTTGGATTCTTCGGAGGTACCTTAAGAAGGCCCCTAATCTCCTCAACTTTTGCTTCGATAGCATCATTATCCTCCTCATAGGTGAACGGGTACACCATACTAACTTCCATCGAGTTCCTCTTAACGAGCAACCTCGATGACCTCAACGCTTTCCGCATTTCATCTACCGACCCTACTTTTAAGCCCCTGACCTTCATCTCATAGGCCAGTTCGTCCTGCGCTAACCTTCCTATATTCATATTTGTTAAAAAAAATGATTAATAACACACGAGAAAAATAAAAAAAAATTACTATATACAAATAAAAAACTTGGCAACCCTTAAAGATTTGTATTTTTATATATAAAAATAATATTGTTACCTACACTTCAATAAATATTCAAAAAAAAAAACAAGAAACTCTATTTTTTTAATATTCGCCCGATATTAAATAAACAAAAACTCTATTTAAATTTTTAGATAAATTTTTCACGTTGGTGGCAACCGTAAACACCAATCACTTCTTAAGATAGGTATCCAAAGCAAAAAAAAAATTTACTGCCAACGATAAACTATACCCCCAAAATATAGATTTCTTCTAAGAACAAAAACTAATATATCAAAAAAAAACTCAAGTGAAAGTTACTCGATTTCCCACAACAAAATAAAAATTGCGAAATATCCCACGCGAGAAAAAAAAATAAACAATAACTCTGCTATCAACGAAGGACCTCAATTTAATTCCACTCAAAACACGAGAAAAAAAATGTCACGAAATAATTGGTATCTTTCCCACGCGAGTAAAAAGCAATATGTCTAACAAAAATAAAATGAAATAGAGAACAAAAAATATGTACATGTATAAAGCAAAAGACACAACAGAATTTAAAAAAAAACGAGTTTACAACACTAACAAAATAAAAAAATATCACAAAAAAAAACTCCTTGCTGCACTATATGCCTCTGCACTGGATTGTTGCTCAGCTTGTAGAACGATGTCCAAAAAAAACACTGCTTCGCCTTCCACTTTAAAAAACCTTTTTGTTTTCAAGAAAAACTACACCAATAAATTGAAAGAAAACAAAATGATTAGAATTATTCCAATCAAAAGATTTAGGAAAAAAAACTCAATAAATACAATTAAAAAAACTCTTCCACTTTGGGCCCCACGTTTGGCTCCACTTTATTACACTTTTTTCCGCGGTACACGATACGGTAGGGGGAAGGAAATAATTTAAGTTAAATTATTTGCAAAAAAAAAAATTAACACCGCGAGCAATTAAGTTAACAAGAAAAAAAATGAAAAGATTTTAACGCGCACCGACGGCGACACAGTTACGATAATTAACTATTTGTTTACTAACTCAAAACTCAATCTGCCACGAATGAAGAACACGAAAGCGAATGCGAAAAAAGTGTATCAACAGCTAGATCAGAATAGCTTTCACCACGGCTGCTCAGCTGGGGTGGGTTCGGTGGAAGAATTTTGTATTTCTTTTGACAAACTTGATTGATTCCGCAATCAAAATAGTTTGTCAAAAGAAGAAAATTTATATGTTTGCACTGTAGGGTGCAAAAAAAGCGGGCGCCAGGAATTTTTTTTTCCTAAAACCGAATTAGAAAATTCCAAAACTAATTATGGAATTCGAAAAACCGATGTTTTAAATAAAAAGAAGGAGTGCTATATTTAAATTGTTACTTTATTGTTTAAGGAAACCATGGGACAGAAGATCCCTGGACGAAAACCCAAAAGTCTTTTCAAATAAAAGGGGAATATACAAATAAATATGGCCGTTTGGCTCAAAGGAAAAATTCAACAAGCAATTGAAGCTTAATAAAATAAAAGCAAATAAACTCAACAGAAAAATGGGTTTTTAAGAAAAACTAAGGCGCATCCCGAAAGTTAGGTGGAAAGCTCGTACACACGTTGAATATAAGTATATATTTTAGAATTTCAAATATATATTTATATTCCTAATAAAACACAAACTACTTATCTTTGCTTACTGCCTGTCTCCTCTCTCCTATCTCCTTCAAAACTTTTCACGACTCCAATCTCGATTCCTGGTTATGTGTCCCCAAAAATCCTCGATCCAAATTTTCACCAAAAAGCAAAACAAAAAGATGTCTCCTCGATTTTTTTTTTCTTTTCAAAATTCTTCGATCTCTTTTTTTTTCCTTTATCAAAAAAAATGTCTTCGCTTCTAAGGCTCTCACAAGAGTGCCTTCCAAGCTCATTTACATCAACATCTTTCTTCCCTCGTCCATTCCAAACGTTCACTCGTACATACAACACAACCATTCGTTTCGACGTCATCGGTCACGGCTTCCTGGAAGCATGACGCTCTCCTAGAAAACAGCCGTGGTGGGATCTAACGAAACATACTCACACGCACACAAACACGGTTTCAACAAGTTGTTGGATGTGTTTGCAAAACTTGCCAAAACTTACTCTCACGCACACAAACAACGTTTCGACAAGTTATTGGATGTGCTTCCAAAACTTGTCGAAACATTATGGACGAGTTCAGACTATTTCCCAACTAAAACTATTTTCGAGAAAAATTGAGAAGAATTAAAATCGAGGAGAAGTCTCAAATAGGCTCTTTCCTACTACTCTACTACTATCGCGCGGGATTCGAAGCGTGAATTATTTAACAAACTATTTTCGAAGATACAGAGAGGAGCGTTACTTAAACCATTTTCAAAATTCTAAAATACTAATCTAAAGCGTTAAAAACCCATTCTGTACATTACACACATTTACGTTATTTTAAGATAAAGGTAAAACTACGTTACGTTAGTTAGAATTTTAAAATAAAAAGAGAATTGTAAGATGTTTAATTTTTGTTGGCTGTGTGATGTAAGTAAGAGTCCACCTGACTCGTTACTTCTTCGGCTCATCCGCCGGCTCTTCTCGTTTTCGAACGTCGTACTCGAACACCTGCTTTTGTTGCTTTTGCAAAACAAGGCTAGGTACACCACTGGTTGATGAGACCATGGTTGCCCTCAACTTCGCCAATATTTTGCAGCCACAACGAGGAAAAGAAAAGTAAAAAAGAACGACTGAAGGGAAGTTTTTGTTGCGATACAATTTACCGTAACAAATGCAGCTAACCACAGTAAGACAGAAGATAGGGCAACGAGCAGTAATGGAAGAATTTTCAGTTATTTGAGAAATTTGATGAGTGTTGTTAGCTGGCTGTGAGGATACAAATTGATTATTAAGCGCATTAGGGTCCAATCCATCAGAGTTGATACAGTTGGTTTTCCCAATCCCAATGTAACGTACGTTCTGCTAGAGAACTTTAACACCAAGGGACACATTAAGACGATTTGAATAAGTTTAAGTTTTTGCTGTTCGTATTTCAAGGACAACTTTGTTTTGGAGCGAACGATAGATCTTCCAGTATTCATCTCAGCGGTAGAGTGCAAGATCTCTCTGTCGCATAAGCAAACGTATTTCGTTAATCAGCTAACGTACACCAACTTTGGGTTGTACAGTTTTTGTTTTTAATTCAACATGCGAGTTGTAAAGATGCAAAATATTCAAGTTCAAGATTCGAGCTTGATCATTAGGGCAGGGAAGGCAATAAGTGTTACTAAAATATATACTTCGGACTTGTTCACCAAGCAAAGGGTAGTTGATATTCTTAAAATCCCTATATTTAAAAGTGCGAGGCGAGAAGGAGGTATCAAAATCAAAAGTGAGATATACAAGATCATGTCTCGAAAAAGCAGGCACAGATAGCTGATCATAAAAAAGAACCTTTCTCATAGGACTGACTAGGAACAGATCCAGTAACAAAGAGGAATTCTCAGAGAAATGCGTAGGAGTAGTAGTGTTGACAGGGATCAAGTTAAGTGATTCCATTTAATCAACAAGATTGTTTTCAAGTAGGAGATTGCTATTGAAATCCCCACACAATATAATATTTGGGCTAGAGAGGGATATGAGTTCCAGTTAAGCTATAAATGGCAACAAGTTAACGTTCCCACTAGGTCAGTAAGCAGTACCAACAAGAATTTTCCTGTCATTATTTATAAGTTCTACGAACAAATACTGAATATTGGAGCCTACGGAGGATATACCTTTTTATTTACATTTGATGCCATTCCTTACATAGATAGCAGCGCCACCTCCGACGCGGCCAACCCTGTCCCAGCGAAAAGTACGGTAACCATTAAGACTACACATTGTATTATTAAAGTCATCCCTTAGCCACATTTCAGACTTACATTTCACATCAACCAAGGATTTGTCCAACAAATCACGGAACTCGTCAATCTAAGGTAGAAGACTTTGTGCATTAATATGACAAACATGCAGCCCGTAGTTTTGGCCTCTGAAAACCTTAATCATATTACTTAAACATTCCGACACTTAAAATATGTTATTAAAAACAAAACAAACAAAAAAATAGAAACAAAAGATGTATTAAGCACAGCAAAATTTGTACAAAAGAAGAATTACAAGCAGGAACAAAATTTATGTTGAAAATTAAAAATAAAATGAAAATACGAGTAAGAAGCAAAAAATGTTTAGATATGAGAATTTAAAGTAGAAAGAAAAAAAATATTTATGTATAGATATAAAATTAAAATTATAGTTGGCAAAATAATTAATTTAAAATTTCATTATTAAAGTTGGCAATGCTGTAAAAGGTCTTCAATACTTTCGACCAATACTGCGGTGTCATCCAGTTGACGTTTGACATAACCAACTCCTCGTGAGGTAAAAACAGAAGCTAGATGTTTACGTTTTTTCAGCTTCAAAGGCAGTCTTTAATATTATCTGATTGTGATGAATCAAACATTCGCGCAGGTGGATAGTTCGGGTGGAATTCATGCCGACGTGTTGTAAACACAGTTCTCCTTTAGTTAACTTACGAAAAAGAGTGATGGATTTAAGAACATTGTTGGGTTCATACGGTGTCTTGAATTTAATAATTATTCCCGTGTCTTTAGGAATACCCTTCGGTTTAGTGCGAAAAATTTTGACAAGACTCCTCGGCTCTACTTTAAGTGAGGAGCAGAAATGTAATAAAAATCGATGTGAGTTTTTCGTCTGCTGAGTGCGGGATACCAAAAAGAATGGGATCTGTGGCAACCGTCTTATTTTCTTGTGCGAATAGTTATTTTTTTACAGCAGTCAGCTCACTAGGGATACGCTCAAGTTTGTTTTTCAGATCGTAGAATTCAGAAGCCTTTTCGGTGTCTTGAGATACTATATTTACTATTTACGAAAGTAAATGACGATTTAACTTTGGAGATTTCAGACTGTAGTAAGGTAATTTCTGAGTTGGTGTTGACAAGTGACGACTCAAGATTTAAAGCTTTGGTGTTAATTTGTTCGATAGTACCACTTAATTCGGTTATTAGTGCATCGAGTTTTTTAGATATATTATCTTCAGTCGCAGTCAACTTCGTTGAGAGTTTGGCTATTTCATTTGATAAAAAACTTATGACAGACTCACTTTGCTTACGAAACATATCGTTGCTTTTGGTTGAAGTTATTATGTCCTCTTCAGAGCTGGTTTGATTGGTAATGGAACACTGTGGCGCTGAGGTGCTGTGCTTGGGCGAGTCAATTTAAATTACCTTGTCTGTTTCAGAGCACGTAAGATAATTTTTTGGAGCTTTCTTTTGAAACTTAGACATCGGGTGATTTTGACATTTTCGAATTAGATAGTAGCAAACAGGATGAAATTGGCACAGGTCACGAGTACCGAAAAAAAAATGTTAATTTTAATTTTGCTTTTATTTAAAATCAATGCACTCAAAACAAACAAAAGATCCAAATTACTATTTTTTAGTTTTAAAAATAGTCCGAATACTTTTACGGCCAAAAAATTAGAAGAAAAGAACACGCAATTGACAAAAAAAAAAAACGCACGTGTACACAGTAGCTGTCGTTCTTACGTTCACCATAAATACCACATTGTACGTAGTACATTGTACATAGTACATATTACATAGGTACATAGGTACATAGGTACATAGGTACATAGGTTCATAGGTTCATAGGTACATAGGTACATTGGTACATAGGTACATAGGTACATAGGTACATAGGTACATAGGTACATAGGTACATAGGTACATAGGTACATAGGAACATAGGTACATAGGTACATAGGTACATAGGTACATAGGTACATAGGTACATAGGTACATAGGTACATAGGTACATAGGTACATAGGTACATAGGTACATAGGTACATAGGTACATAGGTACATAGGTACATAGGTACATAGGTTTATAGGTACAAAGGTACATAGGTACATAGGTACATAGGTACATAGGTACATAGGTACATAGGTACATAGGTACATAGGTACATAGGTACATAGGTACATAGGTACATAGGTACATAGGTACATAGGTACATAGGTACATAGGTACATAGGTACATAGGTACATAGGTACATAGGTACATAGGTACATAGGTACATAGGTACATAGGTACATAGGTACATAGGTACATAGGTACATAGGTACATAGGTACATAGGTACATAGGTACATAGGTACATAGGTACATAGGTACATAGGTACATAGGTACATAGGTACAAAGGTACATAGGTACATAGGTACATAGGTACATAGGTACATAGGTACATAGGTACATAGGTACATAGGTACATAGGTACATAGGTACATAGGTACATAGGTACATAGGTACATAGGTACATAGGTACATAGGTACATAGGTACATAGGTACATAGGTACATAGGTACATAGGTACATAGGTACATAGGTACATAGGTACATAGGTACATAGGTACATAGGTACATAGGTACATAGGTACATAGGTACATAGGTACATAGGTACATAGGTACATTAGGCTAGAGATGGATATGAGTTCCAGTTAAGCTATAAATGGCAACAAGTGAACGTTCCTACTTAGTCAGTAAGCAGTACCAACAAGAATTTTCCTGTCATTATTTCCAAGTACTACCAACAAATACTGAATATTGGAGCCCACGGAGTTTATATCCTTTTGTTAACATTCGCCACATTTCAGACACACATATCACATCAATCAAGGATTTTTCAAACAAATCACGGAACTCGTCAATCTTAGGTAGAAGACTTTGTGCATTAATATGACAAACATGCAGCCCGTAGTTTTGTTGTCTTAAAACCTTAAACATATTACTTAAACATTCCGACACTTAAAATATGTTATTAAAAACAACACAAAAATAGAAAAAAAAGATCTATTGAGCACAGGAAAATTTGTACAAAAGAAGAATCACAAGCAGGAACAAAATTTATGTTGAAAATTAAAAATAAAATGAAAATAAGATAAAGAAGCAAAAAATTTAGAGATATACGAATTTAAAGTAGAAAGAAAAAAATTATTTATGTATAGATATAAATTAAAAATTATAGTTGGCAAAATAATAAATTTTTTTTTATATTTTTTTTTTCATGCAACATACATTAAGCTTACAATATCCTTTATTCAGTAATTATGTATAACAAATTAATAAAGCTAATAATACAATATGAAATAGTTAGGAGCATTCATTTACCAAAAGGCAAGAGTCGAATGGACCATGAGATCTAATATGATCTAATATACATGTTTCGGTAATATTGATAGGGATCAATATACAAATTTACATTTTTAGCTATACAAAACAATTCAAAAATATATCAATAAATAAAAGTTGAGAGAAGTTATTAAGTGTGAACATTAGTTTAACAATTTAAAATATTGATCAGAAAGAGGATCAGATAAGATTTTAAAAATTGAGACAAAGATTATGCGGCAAATCAAATTTTTCCATTTATAAATAAACTTTTTTCATTATGGTTCAAAGTAAATAGCAAAGATTTAATTTTTCTTAAGAATACCGATCTGCTTCTCTCGCATCTCAGACTTCCAGGTAAATTATTAAATAATCTATTTGTGGTTACATCATAGAAAAGTGAAAAATGTGTTTTTTTCACAGTGGGAACAGTTACCAGATTAAGGTTGTTCACATGTAAATTATAAGAATCATACAGTCTCGATGCCGTATATCCAGATTTTTCAAAAAATGTTTTTAAGACTTTATAAAAGTATAAATGCTTAAGAGGCAAAATCTCAAGGTTTCTAAACAGTTCAAAGCTATGAGCTTTACGGTTGACCTTACATAAAATTCGAATGACATGCTTTTGTTTAGTGAGCGAAATTTCAATTTTATTAAAATGAGTACCACCCCAGCAGGTCAATCCAAATTGCAACGGTGATTTTTTTAAATAAACCAATCTTAGAAGAGGCTGGCTACAGTATAGGCTAAGATGGTAGATATGCCTAACTACGATATTTAAGTATTGTTTCAGGTTAGTAGTATGATCTTTCCAGCTAAACGTATTTTCCAATGTAATACCTAAGTACTTAAAACAGTCAACATGCTCAATGTCAAAGCAGCCAATAGAACAATTTTTATCAGAACTATATGTCTTTGTTTCCAAAAAATGATCAAAAAAAAATGTTTCAAGTGAAACTTACAACAGCTTGGTGAATGATATCTCAGTACCACGTCATCACAGACACTTCCTGATAGGTTGAAAATCATAAATTTTGTTTTATCACTTATTATCAGTTTATGTTGAAAGAACCACTGCCGAAGTATCTCTAAGTCATTACTGGCGCTAGCAAATAAATCAAAATAGTTTTTGGTAGAGTATGATAAAGCTGTGTCATCAGCAAACGCTGTAATTTTACCATTGAAACTTTGAACAAAGAGTGAATTTACTAAAATTAAAAACAGTATTGAGCCTAAAACTGAAACTTGGGGGACACCAAGATTCACATTTCTCACCGTGCTAAAAACTTCTTGTATTTTTACTTTTTGTTTACGATTATTAAGGTATGAAACAAACCAGTCATAGACAAAGCCACGAAATCCCACCTTATACATTTTATTTAGAAGCAAAGTATGGTACACCATATCAAAAGCCTTTGTTATGTCAATGAATATAGAAGTTGGAACATAAGATTCATTAATGCTGGAATAAATTTCGCCACAAAGTTTCAATACAGCTACTTCTGTTGATCTGCCTTTTCGAAAACCATATTGTGATTGATTAAAGAAATTATTTTTGTCTTGAAAGGAAAGCATTCTGGATTTCACACCTTTTCAAAAATTTTAGAAAAGACAGATAGCAGCGAAATAGGTCTGTAGTTGTTAAGTTTAGTAGTTTCACCTATTTTGTGCAGCGGAATAACTATTGCCAACTTAAGGGATTCTGGAAAGATTTTTTTTTAATGCTGAAATTAAATATGTAACTCAAAACATCCGAAACAAAATACGAGATATTTTTTAAAAATTTTGAAGAAATCATGTCGTCTGATGATGAGTTAGACATCTTGAGAGACATAATAATTTGGTGAATTTCCAGTGGCAAAAACTCTCAAAGAAAAAATTTTCAGCACAAAAACTTTCTTCAACAATAAAGTCAGCACAAAGATATTCCCTTGAAAAAGGAGGCAGATCAATATTTTGGGTTATATTAGAAAAATATTCATTAAATGAATTAGCAACAGCTAAGGGATTGTTGACCAAGGAATCACCATTTCTTAAAGAAATGTAAATTTTTTTCTTATTTTTATTCAAAATCTCATTAAATACCTCCCATTCCTTTTTAGATTTGCCGGCATTATTAAGAAGTTTATTTTTAAAATAATTATCTTTACAGAGGAATCAAAGTTTTAAGTTCTTTACAAAGATTTTCTAAACGTTTTTTGAGTCTATTATTTAAAGGATGTTTTTAGACCTTGACATATAGTTCATTCTTTTTTTTAATTTTTTTGAGAACATGTATGCTCATCCATTGCTTAAGACAGGATAATTTTTTATTGTTATTATTAACAGCTTGACTACAATTTAAAATCAAGAGTTGAAGTTTTTTAAGAAACAAATCGTAAGCAATTGATGGATCATTGGCACTATAAACTTCTTCCCAAAATTCAAAAGTCAAAGCCATTTTTAGAGCAGAAAAATTAATTTTTTGAAAGCTGTTTACATTGTTTTGCTTGATTCTTATTGCACTGCACTCAAACTGTTTGGTGGTTAAGCTGTGATCAGTTATCCGAAATTCTCTTACGTCCGTTTTGTAGCATATATCATTATTCCTATGAAGCCTTATAAATATATGATCTAAACAAGATGGACCTCTAGTGGGTTGATTTATCAAAGAGGAAAAACCGAGTGAAAAAATGACCGAAAGAAAATAATCAGCTTCAGTTGAGTTTGACAGAATATCAATGTTAAAATCACCTAAAAGAACAAAAAATTTTCAACTTTGACTATCCTAAAATAAAGAGAATTCATCTGTTAAGGCGTTAACAGTGCAAAGATGTAATCTGTAAACTCCAACAAAAAAGTAATTAATTCCAGATATTAAAAAATTTAAGCAAGTCATATCAGCACTTTTTAAATTGAGTAAAGAAACTTCATACAAAATGTCGTTTCAATAAAACACCACCACACCTCCCGCTGCGTAAGCATCGTTACAAGAAGCAGTGAAAGAAAAACCTGGAATGCAAAGATTATTTATTTCAAATTCATAAATCCATACTTCAGAAACGAATATGAAATCTGGTAAATGGTCTAAAGAAGCGAGATGAGCCAGAAAAGTTTTCAAAATTCTTACGCAAACTGCAAATATTTTGATGAATTACAGATAAGCCTGAATATGATTCATTGTTAAGATGATCAATACAAAAACAGTTCACTGTACTACTGTTTAAAGAGGAAGGACTTGTTATACTACTTAAATCATATTTATGAGGATCTGATAAAGAATATCTTAATTATTATTAGTTACCATTTTTTAAAAATTCTGTTTTAAGAGATTAAAAAACAAAATTATTCTTTATAAAATACTCGCAACTTTTAATCTTAATTACACCTTCGCCTTCTTTTCTCCTAATAAGAACAGTGGAGTCCCTTATCCAGACAAATTTGAATTTTTTTTTTGACGTTTCAACAGCATAGCCTTCTGAAGAAGAGATCTAGTGTAAGAAGTGAGACAATCGTTAATATAAATGCGCGTCTTATTGTTGTTGTCTCCAAATGGATTTGCTTGCAATTTGATTTTTTTCCCCCAAAGATTTTGTATAGTCATCTTTTTGTAAGAGAGAGAAGCAAACTTCACACATACGACTTTGTAAGAAGAATCAGCAGCATCAGGAGAATTATTTTTGACCTTCCGTTTTGATTTCAGATTCTTCACAAAACAGGTTTCGATGTCGTTTGGATTAAATTGTACACCCACTCCACTGGTAATGAGTTGAAGAACCTTATGTTTAGCATTTGCATTACTCACATCAGGTACACCAACAATGTCTACAGCAAACTGCTTATCCCTTTGCTCAAAAGCATTAAGTTTAACCTCCAAAAAGTTCACAGTAGCCTTAAGCGAAGCATTACTATCTTCTATAGATCTTGTTTTATCAATAGCCTCAGTATTTAGATGTTGAAGTTTAATAATCTCTTCATGTGCAACAGTGTTTTGATTTTGAAGTTGTTTGATTTCATTAAAGAGCATAATATCAAGAGTTATTGGTCCATTAGTAGCAGCACTTTTTTCGTTGAAGTGGGAAAAGAGAGAGCAACAGCAGAGCAGGATCCAGTTTGAGTGTTAGAAATCGCTGAGTCATGACGACCGTGGAGGTGTAAAGATTAAAAACTATTAAGAAGCAATTGATCAACCGTAGTAGAACTCCGTCGTTGTTTGAGACACTTTTCACACTTATGGGCAATTTTGTTTTTATCATAAACTCGATTTGTGATTTTACTTGATTTGCACACTTAGCATGAGAATAATTACAGCAGATTTGGCAACGAATTTTTGGATCATTACGTTCAATAATTAGATCACACAAAACACAATTCATTCTAGATTATAAATGACTTTACTTATCATTTTGACTTTTAAAAAGAAAGAGCAATTCTCAAACGAAGTGACCCCATCAACACACGAAATGAAAATGATACACGAAATGAGAATTATAAATTTCTTTATTAAAGCTGGCAATGCTGTCAAGGTCTTCGATACTTTCGACCAATTCTACAGTGTCATCCAGTTGACGTTTGGAATAAACAACTCCTCGTGAGGTAAAAACAGATGCTAGATGTTTACATTTTTTCAGCTTCAAAGCAGTCTTTAATATTATCTGATTGTGATGAATCAAACATTCGCGCAGGTTGATAATTCGGGTGGAATTCATGCCGACGTGTTGTAAACACAGTTCTTCTTTAGTTTGCTTACGAAAAAAATTGATGGATTTTAGAACATTGTTGCGTTCATACGGTGTCTTGAATTTAATAATTATTCCCGTGTTCTTAGAAATACCCTTCGGCTTAGGGCGAACATTTTTTACAAGACTTTGTGGCTCTACTTTAAGTGAGAAGCAGAAATGTAATGAAAATCGATGTGAATTTTTCGCCTGCTGAGTGCGGGATACCAATTATTTTCTTGTGCGAATAGTGATTTTTTTTACAGCAGTCAGCTCACTAGGGATACGTTCAAGGTTGTTTTTCACATCGGAGAATTCAGAAGCCTTTTCGGTGAAGAATGTCTTGGAGACCCTATATTTACTACTTACGACAGTAAGTGACGATTTTACTTTGGAGATTTCAGACTGTAGTAAGGTAATTTCTGAGTTGGTGTTGACAAGTGACGACTCAAGATTCAAAACTTTGGTGTTAGTTTGTTCGATAGTACCACTTAATTCGCTTATTTGCGCATCGAGTTTTATAGATATATTATCTTCACTCTCAGTCAACTTCGTTGAGAGTTTGGCTATTTCATTTGACAAAAAACTTATGACAGACTTACTTTGTTTACGAAATATATCGTTCCTTTTGGTTGAAGTTATTATGTCCTCTTCAAAGCTGGTTTGCTTGGTAATGGAACACTGTGGCGCTGAGGTGCTGTGCTTGGGCGAGTCAGTTTTAATTCCCTTGTCTGTTTCAGAGCACGTAAGATTATTTTTTGGAGCTTTCTTTTGAAACTTAGACAGCGGGTGATTGGGGACAGGAGAGTCTTTTTGATTTCCCCTCAAGCAAGAGCAGGGACTATTAGGTGTTTAAGACATCTTCAAATTAGAGAGTAGCAAACAGGATGAAATTGGAACAGATCACGAATAGCGAAAAAAAAATGTGAATTTTAATTTTGCTTTTATTTAAAATCAATGCACTCAAAACAAAAAAAGATCCAGATTACTATTGTTTAGTTTTTAAGCTAGTCCGAATACTTTTACGGCCAAAAAATTAGAAGAAAAGAACACGCAATTGCCAGAAAAAAACGCACGTCTACTCAGTAGCTGTCATTCTTACGTTCACCATAAATACCACATAGTACGTAGTACAAAGTACATAGAACATATTACATAGGTGCATAGGTACATAGGTACATAGGTACATAGGTACATAGGTACATAGGTACATAGGTACATAGGTACATAGGTACATAGGTACATAGGTACATAGGTACATAGGTACATAGGTACATAGGTACATAGGTACATAGGTACATAGGTACATAGGTACATAGGTACATAGGTACATAGGTACATAGGTACATAGGTACATAGGTACATAGGTACATAGGTACATAGGTACATAGGTACATAGGTACATAGGTACATAGGTACATAGGTACATAGGTACATAGGTACATAGGTACATAGGTACATAGGTACATAGGTACATAGGTACATAGGTACATAGGTACATAGGTACATAGGTACATATGTACATAGGTACATAGGTACCTAGGTACCTAGGTACATAGGTACATAGGTACACAGGTACATTGGGCTAGAGATGGATATGAGTTCCAGTTAAGCTATAAATGGCAACAAGTTAACGTTTCTACTTAGTCGGTAAGAAGTACCAACAAGAATTTTCCTGTCATTATTTCCAAGTACTACCAACAAATACTGAATATTGGAGCCCACGGAGTTTATATCATTTTGTTAACATTCGATGCCATTTCTTACATTGATTGCAACGCCACCTCCGACCCGTCCAACCCTGTCACAGCGAAAAGTACGGTAACCATTAAGACTACACATTGCATTATTAAAATCATCACTTAGCCACATTTCAGACACACATATCACATCAATCAAGGATTTTTCAAACAAACCACGGAACTCGTCAATCTTAGGTAGAAGACTTTGTGCATTAATATGACAAACATGCAGCCCGTAGTTTTGTTGTCTGAAAACCTTAAACATATTACTTAAACATTCCGACACTTAAAATATGTTATTAAAAACAACACAAAAATAGAGAAAAACAGATCTATTGAGCACAGGAAAATTTGTACAAAAGAAGAATCACAAGCAGGAACAAAATTTATGTAGAAAATTAAAAATAAAATGAAAATAAGAGTAAGAAGCAAAAAATGTAGAGGTATACGAATTTAAAGTGGAAAGAAAAAAATTATTTATGTATAGATATAAATTAAAAATTATAGTTGGCAAAATAATAAATTTTTTTTTTATAACTTTTTTTATGCAACATACATTAAGCTTACAATATCCTTAATTCAGTAATTATGTATAACAAATTAAGAAAGCTTATTATACAATATGAAATAGTTAGGAGCATTCATTTACCAAAAAACAAGAGTCGAATGGACCATGAGATCTAATATGATCTAATATACATGTTTCGGTAATATTGATAGGGATCAATATACAAATTTACATTTTTAGCTATACAAAACAATTCAAAAATATATCAATAATTAAAAGTTGAAAGAAGATATTAAGTATGAACATTAGTTTAACAATTTAAAATATTGATCAGGAAGAGGATCAGATAAGACTTTAAGAATTGAGACAAAGATTATGCGGCAAATCAAATTATTACATTTATAAATAAACTAATTTCATTATGGTTCAAAGTAAATAGCAAAGATTTAATTTTTCTTAAGAATACCGATCTGCTTCTCTCGCATCTCAGACTTCCAGGTAAATTATTAAATAATCTAGGTGTGGTTACATCATAGAAAAGTGAAAAATGTGTTTTTTTCACAGTGTTACCAGATTTAGGTTGTTCACATGTAAATTATAAGAATCATACAGTCTCGATGCCGTATATCCAGATTTTTCAAAAAATGTTTTTAAGAATTTATAAAAGTATAAATGCTTAAGAGGCAAAATCTCAAGGTTTCTAAATAGTTCAAAGCTATGAGCTTTACGGTTGACCTTACATAAAATTCGAATGACATGCTTTTGTTTAGTGAGCGAAATTTCAATTTTATTAAAATGAGTACCACCCCAGCAGGTCAATGCAAATTGCAACCGTGATTTTTTTAAATAAACCAATCTTAGAAGAGGCTGGCTACAGTATAGGCTAAGATGGTAGATATGCCTAACTACGATATTTCGTTCTTTCCAGCTTATCCTATTATCCAATGTAATACCTAAGTACTTAAAACAGTCAACATGCTCAATGTCAAAGCAGCCAATAGAACAATTTTTATCAGAACTATATGTCTTTGTTTCCAAAAAATGATCAAAAAAAAAATTTCAAGTGAAACTTACAACAGCTTGGTGAATGATATCTCAGTACCACGTCAAAGGTTGAAAATCATAAATTTTGTTTTATCACTTATTATCAGTTTATGTTGAAAGAACCACTGCCGAAGTATCTCTTAGTCATTACTGGCACTAACAAATAAATCAAAATAGTTTTTGGTGGAGTATGATAAAGCTGTGTCATCAGCAAACGCTGTAATTTTACCATTGAAACTTTGAACAAAGAGTGAATTTACAAAAATTAAAAACAGTATTGAGCCCAAAACTGAAACTTGGGGGACACCAAGATTCACATTTCTCACCGTGCTAAAAACGTCTTGTATTTTAACTTTTTCTTTACGATTATTAAGGTATGAAACAAACCAGTCATAGACAAGGCCACGAAATCCCGACTTATACATTTTATTTAGAAGCAAAGTATGGTCCACCATATCAAAAGCCTTTGTTATGTCAATGAATATAGAAGTTGGAACATCAGATTCATTAATGCTAGAATACATTTCGCCACAAAGTTTCAATACAGCTACTTCTGTTGATCTGCCTTTTCGAAAACCAAATTGTGATTAATTAAAGAAATCCTTTTTGTCTAGAAAGGAAAGCATTCTGGATTTCACACCTTTTCAAAAATTTTAGAAAAGACAGATAGCAGCGAAATAGGTCTGTAGTTGTTAAGTTTAGTAGTTTCACCTTTTTTGTGCAGCGGAATAACTATTGCCAACTTAAGGGATTCTGGAAAGATTTTTTTTTAATGCTGAAATTAAATATGTAACTCAAAACATCCGAAACAAAATACGAGATATTTTTTAAAAATTTTGAAGAAATCATGTCGTCTGATGATGAGTTAGACATCTTGAGAGACATAATAATTTGGTGAATTTCCAGTGGCAAAAACTCTCAAAGAAAAAATTTTCAGCATAAAAACTTTCTTCAACAATAAAGTCAGCACAAAGATATTCCCTTGAAATAGGAGGCAGATCAATATTTTGGGTTATATTAGAAAAATATTCATTAAATGAATTAGCAACAGGTAAGGGATTGTTTCTTAAAGAAATGTCAATTTTTTTCTTATTTTTATTCAAAATCTCATTAAATACCTCCCATTCCTTTTTAGAGTTGCCGGCATTATTAAGAAATTTATTTTTAAAATAATTATCTCTACAGAGGAATCAAAGTTTTAAGTTCTTTACAAAGATTTTCTAAACGTTTTTTGAGTCTATTATTTAAAGGATGTTTTTAGACCTTGACATATAGTTCATTCTTTTTTTTTAATTTTTTTTAGAACATGTATGCTCATCCATTGCTTAAGACAGGATAATTTTTTATTGTTATTATTAACAGCTTGACTACAATTTAAAATCAAGAGTTGAAGTTTTTAAGAAACAAATCGTAAGCAATTGATGGATCATTGGCACTATAAACTTCTTCCCAAAATTCAAAAGTCAAAGCCATTTTAAGAGCAGAAAAATTAGTTTTTTGAAAGCTGTTTACATTGTTTTGCTTGATTCTTATTGCACTGCACTCAAACTGTATGGTGGTTAAGCTGTGATCAGTTATCCGAAGTTCTCTTACGTCCGTTTTGTAGCATATATCATTATTCCTATGAAGCCTTATAAATATATGATCTAAACAAGATGGACCTCTAGTGGGTTGATTTATCAGAAAGGAAAAACCGAGTGAAAAAATGACCGAAAGAAAATAATCAGCTTCAATTGGGTTTGACAGAATATCAATGTTAAAATCACCTAGGTTAGGTTAGGTTAGGTTAAGGTGGCTGTCAGTCAACGACTGACACACTTAGACCAGATACTAGGTCCATTGTGATACCACATATGAAAGTAAGGCACTACCTCACTAATTTTAAAACCAATTGGAACTTTTAACAAAGCGATGGAGACAGTGTATGTCTGTCTGAGTTAGGTCATTGATATCGTTGAGGAAGAAATCTCCCAAATGTAATTTTCGTCTTTGTGAGAGAGCAGAGCATGAACAAAGAAGATGTGATATAGTCTCTTCTTCTTCCTCGTCCATGCAACTTCTGCAGAAGTCGTTCGAGAAGACACCGAGTCTAGTAGCATGTCTGCCCATAAGACAGTGTCCAGTTATGACACCGATTAAGGAGCTAAGGTGTGATCTACCAAGAGATAACAAACATTTGGAGCGTTTTGGATCTAGTTTTGGCCAGATCTGTTTTGTCGCCTGACAGGTAGTCAAATTTGGCCACCTTAGATTTGTTTCGTTCATGGCATCGTGTTTTAGCATGAGTTTACATGTAGCGATAGGTATACCAATATTCCTCCTGTCGGGTGAAAGTGGTTCAGTAGTTCCATTTCTAGCGAGTTCTTCGGCCTTGCAGTTTCCTGGGATATCTCTATGTCCCGGCACCCAAAAAAGGTGAATGTTAAACTGTTCTGCCATCTCCGCGAGAGATGTGCGACAGTTGCGGGCTGTTGCTGAGTTCGTGGAAACCGCCTCGAATGATTTAAGGGCTGCTTGGCTGTCTGAAAAGATACGGATATTCGACGTGGATATCACGTTTTCCTTGAGCCAGGATAGAACCTCTTTTATCGCCAGAAGTTCCGCTTGGAACACGCTACAATAGTTAGGGAGTCGGAAAGATAGACTAAGATTTAGTCCTTCTGAGTACACTCCGCCCCCAACCCCATCTTCGGTTTTTGAACCATCAGTGTAGAAATGAATCGAATCATCTCTCGAGAAATGTCCTTCGTCCCAGTCAGACCGTGATGGAATGGAAGCTCGAAAGTTGTTTTCAAAAACCAGTTGGGGTATGGTGTAGTCAGAGTGACTTGGAATCGTTCTGAATGAATTCAGAATAATAGTGTGGCCAATTGAGTTATTGGTCCATTGAGACGTGGCTCTGAGACGGATTGCTGTACTCGCGGCCATTTGTTTACTAAAAATGTCGAGGGGTGTAAGATTAAGAAGAATGTCTAAGGCAGCTGAAGGTGTCGTACGCAGTGCTCCAGTGATACATAGACATGCTGATCTTTGGACTTTGCTTAGGTGGTCCCGGTAGGACACTTTATCCAAAGCAGTCCACCATACTGTTGTCCCATAAGTTAGTATCGGTCTTATGAACGCTGTATATAGCCAGTGGGTAATTTGTGGAGATAAACCCCACTTATTCCCAATTGCTTTTTTGCAAGAAAAGAGAGCCACCGTGGCCTTTTTTACTCTTTCCTGAATGTTGGGTTTCCATGTGAGCTTCTTATCTAGAACGAGGCCTAGATATTTAGCTTCATTTGAGAAAGTTAGTGGAGTTCCATTAATGGACGGAGCATTTAGGTGTGGAATTTTATATTTCCTTGTGAAGAGGACCAGTTCAGTTTTGTGGGAGTTAACTCCTAGCCCACATTTACCAGTCCACTTAAGAAGCTTGTAAAGAGCTGTTTGCATTAGCTCAATAAAAATTTGAGCATGTTTTCCTGATATCGCAATGGCGACGTCATCAGCGTATGCAATCACTTTGAATCCCTCTGCTTCCAGGTCAACTAGAAGTTCATTGACAACTAAGTTCCATAGAAGAGGGGATAGGACTCCACCTTGTGGTGTACCTCTGCTGACTGATCTTCTTAGGGAGACGTCTCCTAGGGTTGAGTTGTTTAGCCTACTTTTTAGCATAAGATTTATAAGCTCACTCAGGGATCTGTTGACTTTAAGATTTTCTAGTGCCGTTGTGATTGCTTGGTTGCTGACGTTGTTAAAAGCACCCTCGATATCAAGGAATGCTACCAGAGTATACTCTTTGTGATATAGGGAATATTCGATAGCGCTTACTAAGGTTTGCAAGGCAGTGTCTACCGATTTTCCTTTGCAGTAAGCGTGTTGTGCTGTAGACACTAGAGTTGTGTCTATGGCATTTCGCAAATGGATATCAATCAGACGTTCTAAAGTTTTAAGAAAGAATGATGATAGACTTATAGGTCTGAGGTCTTTTGGATACACTTGGGAACATTTTCCCGCTTTGGGAATGAACACAACTTTTGTTTCCCTCCATAATGATGGAATGTATTTCAAATCTAAACATCCGTTTAGTACTACTTCCAGGATAGGGATAATAATATCCATAGACTGTTGAAGTTCTGCTGGTATTATACCGTCAGATCCAGCAGATTTATATGGATTGAAGCTGTTGATGGCCCATTTTAGTTTTTCCCTAGTGACAAGACCAAGTTTTGGTATCAACATGGCGATGCCCAGCGTTGCAACTGTCTCATACGCATCAATTGTGCTTATTTTACCTCAAAGTGGTAGCCATCGGGTACTGGTCTTGTCCACCCGGACTTGACTTGCTGAACTAATAAGCGCTAGTGTTGATCACAGAAAAATAGCAACACTATAATTGCCCTGCCATAAAACTCCTCTGTTTCTCTTGTTGGGTAGCAGTTTATTCTGTACGAACCCCTCAGAAAGCAAGTGAGCGGCGGATGAGCTTCCAATTAAGTGAACCAACGGCGACGCTTACAGACAATATGGTAGGCACCCCATTGAGCTACTTCGGCATATTCGGAGCTCAGGTCTTTAGGTCCTTTCACTACTATTAGTCAGGGTAGTGAAATAGAGAAGGTGGCGGCTGAGCCCATATAGGACCAACGACAGCTCTCACATCCCCGTAGTGGGTTACTGACTCTGGATTTCTCCAGCTCCTTTTCTCCAAGGAGAACAACATAGGGCCTGGTCCCCCAGGTTGGGGGTTGTGCGTCGGGGTAACTTCCCTACCACGTAAAAAAATAATAGTTCTGAAACAACCAACTGCCTCGGATATGGATGACCCTACTGATGACGACCCTAGCAAACGAAACAAGGATTGTCCGGACCCTTAACAGACCACGTGCAGCCGAACAATTAGTGGAAGCCCTAGATGGTGTCAAAACCGACATCACAGCCATCCAAGAAGTGCAATGGGATGGTGAAGGCACAAGGAGGATGAAAAACTGTGACATCTACTACGGCTAGTGCTACAGGGCAAGAAACAAGCGGCTATTTGGATGCGGATTTGTGATAAGAGGAAGGCTCAGGCAAGAAGTCTTGGGGTTTCGTGGCATAAGCGAACGCACTGTCACAATCCGCATTAAATCCAAATTCAGCAACATCTCGCTGATCTGCGTCCACGCTCCCACAGAGGAAAAAGATGACACGACCAAAGAAGAATTCTACGATCTTCTCGAGAAGACGTATGATGAATGCCCGAAGTACGACACTAAGTTTATTCTTGGTGACTTCAACGCCAAAATCGGAAAGGAGGGTAACTTTGGCTCGACAGTCGGAAAGCATAGCCTGCACGACAACACTTCCGGTAACGGACACAGGCTAATCGACTTTGCTGCGGGGCGAAGTGTCATCTTAGCTAGCACATACTTCCCACACCTCAATATACACAAGGGGACCTGGCGGTCTCCTGATCAAAATACCGTCAACCAAATTGATCACATTGCGATTGATAGCAGACATGCCTCCAATGTCATGGATGTCCGCACTTTCCGAGGGGCCAACATAGACTCGGACCACTACCTTGTTGTAGCTAAAGTGCGAATGCGGATCTCCACCAGACTGCAGAATCGAACATCCACTGTGAGAAAGTTTGATGTTGCGAAGTTGCAATCGCAAGAGACCGCCACAACCTTTGCCAATCATGTCTCCTCTTATCTCTTGACAAGCCCGGCGCCTGCGCCAAACCCAGAGGCCCAGTGGCAACATTGCAAAATGGCCATCAAAACCGCTGCCACGGATGTTTTGGGTTTCATTAGGCGACCACAACGAAACACCTGGTTCCATGATGAGTGCAGGCTCGCACACTTGCCCAAAGACGAAGCCTATCATGCAATTCTGAATGCCAGAACTAGAGCTGCCAAGAGCTGCGGTATACCAGCAAAAGAGGAAAGAGGAACATCGGCTTTTCAGAAGAAAAAAAAGAGAACTGGAAAAACGAATGGTTGAATCAATTGAGGGGTGCTACGGCAGAAGCAATGTTCGAAAGTTCTACCAAAGGGTAAAGCATTCGTCCAAGGGTTACAAAGCCCGAGCGGAAGCTTGTAGAGACGAGGGTGGGAATGTCGTTGTAGATACACAGTCGGTGCTGAGAATTTGGAAAGAACACTTCTGCAGACTGTTAAACGGCGAAGACAACCAACTAATCGCTGTCAGGCAGAATGATCCATTCGATTTGGATGATGATGAACAAAATTTCCGTCCTCCCGACCAAGAAGTAGTTCGGATAACAATATCTAAACTAAAGTCCAACAAGGCTGCTGGAGCTGATGGCCTTACGGCTGAACTCTTCAAAGCAGCGGGAGATGACTTGGTGAGGAGCATACACCAACTCATCTGTACAATCTGGTCGGATGAAAGTATGCCTGACGAATGGAACCTCAGCATTGTGTGCCCTATCCACAAGAAAGGAGATACTCTAAACTGCGCCAACTACAGAGGTATAAGTTTCCTAAATGTCGCCTATAAAATCTTTTCGGCCATTCTGTGTGAACGTCTGAACCCTTTCGCACGTGAACTGATTGGCCCCTATTAGAGTGTGGTTTCGGGCCCAGTAAGTCAACCGTCGACCAAATTTTCACACTTCGGCAGATTTTGGAAAAGACCCAAGAATTCCAAATCGATACTCACCACCTCTTTATCGATTTTAAAGTCGCCTATGACAGCGTAAACAGGAACGAGCTATACAGAGCCATGTCGCTTCTTGGCATCCCTGCCAAACTCGTTCGATTGTGCAGGATGACTATGGAGAACTCGCGCTGCTCCGTCAAGATTGGTAAGAACACCACCGACTCATTTAATGTCGAGAAAGGCTTACGACAGGGGGACGCGCTGTCATGTTACCTCTTCAACATCATTCTTGAGGCAATCGTACGCAACTCGCATGTCAACACCAGCGGTACGATTTTTTTTAGATCCGTTCAATTACTTGGCTATGCTGATGATATTGACATTATTGGAAGAACGAAGCGCGCTGTCAGTGGAGCATTCGCAAGTATTGAAGTGGAAGCGGCTCGAATGGGTCTGGCTGTAAATGAAGATAAAACAAAGTATATGCTGTCCTCGGGTGAAGTAGATCATCACCGTAGGCTCGGACAAAACGTCACAATGGACAGATATAACTTTGAGGTTGTCAAGGACTTTGTCTATTTGGGTTCCACTATAACCTCTCAGAACAACATCAGTGAAGAGATCAGTCGAAGAATCACTCTTGCCAATCGCTGTTTCTTCGGGCTAAGAAGGCATCTTAGTAGTAAAGCCCTCTCTCAAAGGACCAAGGAGACACTATACAAGACCCTTTTCATCCCAGTCCTGCTGTATGGGGCAGAAGCGTGGACACTGACACAATCGGATGAATACAGGCTGGGGTGCTTTGAGAGAAAGATTCTTCGGGTGATATTCGGGCCTGTATGTATCAATGGAGAATGGAGGAGAAGATTCAATGACAAGCTGTACGGGCTATACAGCGACATTGACTTGGTTAAGAAGCTGAAAATTCAGCGGCTTAGATGGCTGGGTCATGTGGAGCGTATGGACGAAAACACTCCTGCCCGACGAGTCTTCAATTCCAACCCGAAGGGCCGACGCAGTTCTGGAAGACCCCATCTAAGGTGGCGCGATCAAGTGGTAAACGACCTCAACCAACTTGGGGTGCGCAACTGGAGGCCACTGGCTAGGGACCGGCCTAGCTGGCGAGGATTGTTGGTTGAGGCCGTGGTCCACAATGGACTGTCTGCGCCACCTTAAGTAAGTAAGTAAGATTTTAAAATCACATAAGAGTGATTGATCTCGAAAAAAACATTCACCTTTAAGAAAATGCGCGCGCAAATCTTAAGCATTGTCTTAAAGGTGAATGTTATTTCGAGATTTTTGTAGTTCTAGATTTTGTCCTTTGAGATTTTACTAATTCTACATATATTATGTGCATTCGATATTTTGTCTTTCGAGATTTTTGTCATTCTAGATTTTTGTAGTCTAAATTTTTTCTTTTAGATTCTGTCTTTCGAGATTCTTGTCTTCGAGATTTCGTCGTAGACCCGCTGCCCAGTAATTCAAAATAGGAAAGAAAGGGAGCGTTGATTAGGTAGTTCCAAAATGTCTATTTGTCTTTTCTCTTTCTTATTTCACATTAATGAAGGGTTTATTTTATTAGACGATTCACCGGTGCGGCGCAGGTGACGACATTTTGTTGGTACGATATATCATACCTATTTAGAAATTTCCATTTTCACTCAGCACTGTCAACAGAGTATCACAGGACTTACCATTTTCAAATTAAGAAACTTTCGATGTACATAGGTGCTTGCCTGGCGAATGGATAAACTTTTAACCGAACCTGGAAAATAAAACAAAAAAGATCTCGTTTGATTTCCTTTGGGCGAGCCAAATCTGAAATTTGAGATCAAATCTGAACTTACCAAAAAAAATAAATCACAATAAACAATAAAATGTCCAAGAATCTTAAGAAAGAAGGGACAAATTTAAATGAATGTAAGTAAAAATCTATTGTATGCTCCAAGAATATAATATTTTATTAGAATTCCTTTTCATCAGGAATATATATAGTATTTTTATATTATTAAATTTGTTTTTGCAGAAATATAGTAATTTCAATATGTATTCCTTTCCAGGTTGCCATTGCCCTTGTTAATAAAACAATAATTTTAACAATAGTCGATTGGGATTCAGGATGAAAAGTGATTTTTGTATTTTTTGTTATTAAGTTAGAGTTAGTGTTATTTAGTTAAGTTAGTTAAATTTAGGTACATTAAATACATTAGTTACGTCAAATATTGGGCGTAACTAATTCATATTAGTTACGCGGAGCTAAACGAGTAACTTACTTCACGTAACTTACTTGCCAACACTGGGGTTCGCCCATTCCACGTACCCAACCGAAACTCGTTGTCCTTGTTTTGTTTGCTAGGGTCGTCATAAGTAGGGTCATCCATATCCGAGGCAATTGGTTGTTTAGGAACTAACTGGTTTTTACGTGGTAATGAAGTTACCCCGACGCACAACCCCCAACTTGGGAGACCAGGCCCTATTATGTTCATGCTCAGAAGCGGCGGCGTAAGGCATGGACGCTGTAGGCGACCGCCTATGGCCTCGCGGTGTAAGGGGCCTCGTGGCTCACAGCCGGAAAAAAATTTGTAAAAGTATGGCAAATCCACACTCCATAAGAGTTTTCTTTAAATACCTATACATTAGAACTAATTATCAACTTAAAGACATTCGTCGGCGCACGAAATGAATGTGAATGAAATATGTATAGGATGGAACCTATGACTTCCTTGGAAACCTAAAACTAAAATTCCGATCGAAATAAAACGCGTAATCTTTTATCGTTGGGAAAAAGATTAGACTAAAAAAACCCAACGTTTATTGAATATCTATAAATTGCTTAGACTTGCGGATAGCTGTCCGACCTATCACAGAGTTTGCTTAAAAATAAAAACTATATATTGTATTAGCTGGGTCATACGCCTCTATATTCTTTTTGGTAAAGAGAGCTTTCATCGTTATACTTGTATGCGTAGCATACGATACAGTCCCGACGGAAAATAACTATTATCCCATCAGGTCCTTTCGCCTTCCATCAGTGGCTATTTCAGCTGGTCCCTGCTAGCAGCTTCTCTTGAGTATCGGGTATTAGCTCGTATTATCAGACAATCGCCTCTTCGCTTCTAGGGAGAGAAAGAGTGTTAATAAATGACAAATATAATGATTATTAATTATACCCTGAAGAGAAAGAAAAATAATAATTAGCAGTGATATAAAGAATTATATGTTATTTAATTGAATAGTGATCAGACTTGCGAGTTATAGTTCTTATGCATATACCTCTCTCTTTTACCTTGATGATATTACTTTGCGTCGGCTGAATCGACTGGCAGTACGCAGATTTTCTGTACTGGCCTGCTTAGCTGTCCGATCTCAGTTTGGAGAACAACGGATCGAACTAGTCCATCCTTGCTCTTGATAAGCTCACATATTCGTCCCATGGACCATTGCGCTGGCGGAAAGTTCTCTGCCTTAATTTTAACTAGCTGGCCTATCCTGAAGCTTTCTTTCTCCCTTCTCCATTTCTTTCGTTGTTGCAATGTAACAAGATACTCCTCTTGCCACCTCTTCCAGAAATGATTAAACATGTTCTGCCTCTCATTCCACAGCTTGACACCTGGCGTCTTTGCTCCTTCAGCTATCGAAAATGGTGGCGGCAATACAATTGGTTCACCAATTAAGAAATGACCTGGAGTCAAAGCTTGGATATCCATCGGATCATCGCTGAGCGGATGAATAGGACGCGAATTCAGAATTCCCTCGATTCCTATTAACAGAGTCAGGAACTGCTCACTTTCTAGCACTCGTTGGCCGACTGTCCTCTTCAAATGGAATTTCATTGATTTCACAGCTGCTTCATATATTCCACCTTGATGTGGCGCTGCTGGTATCATAAAAATCCAGTCCGTGCCCCGCTGGCTCAATTTGCTGAACATCTCATTCTCACTCCACTCCTTCCAAGCTCTCTTGATTTCCTTTGCTGCAACAACGAATGATGTACCGTTGTCGCTGTACATCTGGGGGTTAACTATACCCTCTTAAGTGTTTGAACGCTTAACCAAGGCTACAAATATAGATCGCGATACTCCTTCTGTTCGGCAGATCCTTGGAGCGTAGAGGCCGCGGCACCTCTTCGTCTTTAGGGTCCCTGCCGGGCTTAGCATCGTCGGTGTTTTGTAAGCTGGCTTCAATCCAATCATGAATGTGGTTGAGATTGGAGTTTGGAGTTTAAGAGGGATTTAGATGTGCCTATCCTCCGCCTCCACGCGGCAACCCGGGAACAATATGAATGGCAGGGAAATTGTTGTAACTGAAATAGGAGTGAGTATCTACAGCTATATTTCTTTTCCTGGAAGTATTGATTCCTTACTGGAAACGTATGCAAGGTAAAACTTGTATGCGGCTAAGAGAGGAGGGCTGGCTGTTTGCTTCTGCCTTGGCAGATGGTTGAGTGCGCATATCTAAGGCTGCCAGACCTTGAGTATTGAAGGTGCTCATCTGGAAGTGACCTCACGGTTGCGAAGCTCCACCGGAAGCTTTATTCTGGTACCACGGGAGATAGTGCCCACCCAGGTGGCCGAGTCACCTGGGAGACTATCTATGAGGTAGGCCCCCTTGTGGGAGTATCGTGGTGGTTGTGGTTGCGGAAACATATGGCATTGGGTAATATTGTCTACGGATGATATTATCGGATGCAAGAGGTGTAAGATAGACCTCGCCCCTCACCAAAGAGTGTGGACATGCCTCAACATGTTCCATAAAATTGGTACTAAGAGTCTACCTTGGGGTAGAACTTGATTTTGCCCTGGGGTGGAACTTGATTCTGCCTTGGGGTAGATCTTAGGGCTCTGGTCTAAGCCTAATTGGACTCTGCATTCGAGTAAGCTCGCCGTGAAATTAAGACTTAATTGTCAGGTGTTCACGTAAAGCTTATTTTCATCCTGTCGCTGTACATCCGTTGACAATGCCCTCGCCGACTGACGAACCGATCATAACATGCCAGGAATGATACGGACATCAGATCTCCAACAAGATCGATGTGAACTGCCCGTGTTTTCAAACGCACGAATATGGCAACCCATGTTTTTCGGGTAGCTATCTTTTCTCCTTGCCTGTTTAGGATCTTTATTGTAAATCGCCCAGCATAATCAACACCGGTGTGAAGAAATGCCTTTCCAGCACGCACTCTGTCGGCTGGCAGATCAGACATTAGCTGTTGTTCCAGCTTTTAGTTGTAGCGTACACAAATCACACATTTATGTATGTATCTCCTTACCTCACTGCGTAGCTTTGGTATCCAGTAGCGCTGTCTTATAGCCTGCATCATCACTTGGCTAGCCCCATGTTTTGTTTGTCGATGTATGTTGTCAATAGTTAGCCAAGCTAGCCTCGAATCATTCGGAATAATTACCGGATATCTCATTTGATAGTCACCCTCAGCTAGCTTCAATCGCCCTCCAACTCGCAGCATCCCTTCATCATCAAAGACTGGCTTGAGTGTGTCGAGTTTGCTATGCTCCGTCAGCTTATCCTCTTTGCGTAGAGATGTAATATCTCTACCATATGCTTTCACTTGAGCTTGCTTTATACAGCAACGCATTGCCGATGCCCTCTCCTCTATTGTCAGTGTCATAGGTGACACCACGCCTCTTTTTGGCCTTGGCACCCTTTCCCCTGCCTTACGCCGTTTTACTCGAGATAGTAATTGGTTCATATAATGAAATATGTAGCCCAATATACTAGTAGCTTTTTCCAGACTGCTTGCGTAGTCCTCAACTGGTGTGAGTGCTTGGTTCCCTGGTATCCATATACCTATATTTTTCATCGCCGTCATTGCAATGCACACATGCATTTCATCAGCTGCCGTAGGTGGAACCTCCTTTATTTTAAGATCAGCTGGCCATGTTGTCTCCGGATAACACAGCCAATCAGGTCCATGCATCCATAGTTTGCTCTTCACCAAATCCGCTGCCATCACTCCCCGACTTAACAAGTCGGCAGGATTTTCCTTTGTCCCGACGTGCCTCTACTGCCTGATGTCGGTATTGGTCTGTATGGACGATACACGATTTGCCACATACACCTTTAAATCACGCGGAACCTTCTGCAACCAGTGTAATACTACCATGGAATCGGTCCACATGACATATTCTAGCTCTCCCCATTCCATCGCCTTCCGTAGCTCTACCATCAACTGTCCCAATAGTTCTGCTGCTGCTAATTCTAAACGCGGTATCGTGACTGCTTTGAGCGGAGCCACCCGTGTCTTTGCTACTACGAGCTTACTGGTTACCTTACCGTCAGCTGTCTCTGCTCGTAAATATATAGCTGCACCACAGGCAGTCATTGAAGCATCTGAAAACCCATGTAGTTGCCCTCTCGCACCCTTTGCCATACCTAGCCATCTATCTATTCGGAATTGCTCCAGATGTATGGCCTGCTCCCAGTAATCTAGCCATCTCCTTTTCAATTCAGCTGGCACTTCTTCATCCCACCCAAGACTCAGTCGCCATATATCCTGTATCAGAACCTTGCCCAAAATAATGACAGGTGCAATGTTCGGGTCATACAGTTGTGCTACACAGCTAAGTATCTTGCGCTTTGTCATTTCGCCTGTCACTGTGGGTGTCCTTACCACGAAAGTAAATTGAGCATCCGCAACCAACCATTGCAGTCCTAGCACAGAGGCTTGTTCCCCGTTGTCAAACGTTACAACCTCCTCGTTATTAGCTTGAAGCTTGTTTGATAGCCATCGGCTATTAGATTTCCACTTCCTCAGTTCAAACCCAGCTGTATGCAAAACCTTATCCAAACGACTCGCCAAAGAGAAAGAATCTTGCTCACTGTCGCAACCTGTCACGCAGTCGTCCATGTAGAAATCATTCCTGATTATACTTTCAACATCTGGAAATAGCTCGCCTGCATCCTGTCCACATTGTATGAGAGCTCGTACTGCGTTATATGCTGATGATGTCATCCCATAGGTGACGACTGTCAGCCAGTATTCGTGTAGATTGTCATTCGGAGATTCTCTCCAAAATATCCTTTGCAAGTCCCATTGCTGTTGGGTTATCTTTACCTGCCGAAACATCATTTTGATGTCGGCGCTGAATCCAATCTGATGTCGTCGGAACCTCATGACCATCTCAAATAAGTCTCTTTGTAGCTTCTCGCCTAGCTCTTGTATTTCATTGAGCGAGATCCCCTTATCCGTTCGACAACTACAGTCGAAAACCACCCTGAACTTCTTCGTGACACAGTGGTGTGGTATATAGTATACCAATTTCCCCGCTGGTGCTGGATAGCTTGCTCTGGTCATATGACCTAAGCTTTCATATTCTCGCATAAAGGCGACATATTTCTCTTTCAATGCTGGGGCCTTTTTTAGCTTTCGTTCTAGGTACATAAACCTCCTTAATGCAATAGCTCTTGAATCACCTATATGCTGTACATCAGGCTTAATGGGAATGGTCACAATGAAGAGCCCATCCTCATCCCGCCTAGCTGTCTCCTTAAAAATATCCTCTACGGCTTGCTCCTCAGGTGTCCTAGTTGTAGAGGAACCTATACGGTCCATTTCCCACAGCTGCTTTACCAAATCATCCGTATTGTGCAGTTCTGAGCACCTCGCTACCGTCTCACTGCCAGCTGTCTCTTCTTCTTTATAACTCGGATGAACACCGAACACCACCATACCGAAGTTGGTTTCTAATGTGACCAGGCTTCTTATGTTGCGCGGCACCGAACTCACCATCACCTTCGCAAAGAAGCCAACCCCCAATAAAATCTCAAATAGAGCTCGCTTCCAATAAGCTGGATCTGCGAACGGTACTTGGTTATATCTTCTAACCGGCTGCACATCAATTTGTGGAGTAGGCAAACTCCACTCTATTCCCTTTGACAAAACCCAAAATGTCTCTGCTATGCATGTATCTGCTTCGAACCATGGCACTACCATAGCCGTGACTTGTCGATGTAGCTGAATTGGATTACCATCAACCCCAATAACCTTCCGCGTTAAGGTACTTGTAATCATACTTAGCGCTTGCACCACGCTGTTTGTTATTAAATTTGGCTGTGCCCCTGAGTCCAATAGAGCCCGGATCGGCCCTGATTGTCTGCCTTGCACCTGAAATCTGACTGAGACCGTTGGCATGAGTGTAGTAGATATATCACTCGCTGCATTAGATGTGGAATTAAACACATTTAAATACGCATTAATTAAATTTTTATTGTCTTTAATAACCCTTTTTCCATTCCCCTTGATTCTCTTTATTCGGTTACATAGATTAGCCGAATATGCTTTATCTGCTATCTCCCTTCTTCGTTTAGCTGGCACCTCAAGCTCTAGTCAGTCTTCCTTACGTTTTCGATTGGCCTCCTTGGCATTTCGGTCTTCTGCTGCTGCGCCTCCCTTGCTGGATGTTGGACACAGGAGGCTATTATGCATCAGTCTGCCCGGGCATCTAGGGCATGGTGACTGAAAGCATTCTTCTTTAGTATGCCCCTGCTTTAAGCAGTTTTCACATAAACGCCGAACTCGAACAAAGTTCAACCGGCTTCTTATCCCCATCTGTACGAATTTTTGACACCGAAAGAGCTGGTGATCTTCTCCGCACATTTCGCATCTGCGACCGGTGTTAGGCTTTGACACTGGCTTCGCTATTACAGCAACTGCCCTGGATGATTGATTGCTGTTTGCTATCTGCGGTCTAGCTCGTGATCCAATCCCTTGCGTTGATCACATCCCTTGCTCTGCTCTAGCTTGCCCTCCTCCTCGGCCAAATAGCCTTGGCTGCTGGCCTGTAGCTGGCCTTTCGTTGGCGGCAGCATGCCTATCCAAGAACGTCAACATCTCTAGCGTCGTTGGGGTCTCAGATGTCCTTTGAAGCTCCCATTGCCTAGCTGTCTCCGGATCGAGCCTCTCGTGTAGCATGAAGACTATGATCGCATCCCAATGTTCGACAGCTATCCCTTGCGCACGTAGCTGTCTCATTGTCTCATGCACCACATTGGACGTGAGCTGTATTTCGTCGGCTGTTGGGTTGGTTTGCAACATAGGTAGCTTTACAAAATTCCTCAACAGCTCGTGGGATGTCTGGTATCTTCGGTTGTAGAGCTGGTTTAGCCTTGCCCATGCCTCTTGATAGTTACTCGCCGTCAGCTGCCATTCTCCCATTGTCCTGGCCGCCTTGCCAGTGAGGGAATTGTTGAGGTGCTGGAACTTAAATGCAGGAGCTATTCGATCGTTATCGTGGATAGCTGCTACGAATCTATCGTGGAACCCTTGCCACTTTACGAGGGAGCCATCGAACTCCCCCCAAGTATTTCTTATTACCTGTGGGTGAGCTGGCACCATCACCTGCACCTCAGCAGGCGGATTAGCTGGCGTGATGACTTGCGGAACCTCTGGTGGTTGTCCCAGATTTCGTAAACGACGACGAAGTGCTCCCTTTGTATCGTAATAAAGCTCTTCAGCTTTCTCCAATTGCTCATCTGCCTGAGCTAGCTTAATAGCTTTGCTTGCCAGAGCTCTGGTATGGGCAGCAGACAACTGCGCCCAGATTTCTTCCAGCCTCTCGGCCTGATGGCTATTTCCTCTCGGTCAGCTGTCGTAAAAGATTCGGATTGAACAAAATTGTTCAATCTTCCTATCGCATTCAGGCTTGCGGTATATTGCTTCTGTTCGGACATAGCTGCAAGAAAAAAGATCAAGTTAAATAAAGCTTTGTGGTGGTCTAACTCCTTTCTTGCATGAATAGCTATTCTTCTGACAAGTGAACGTGTGTGTTATATATATATATATATATACCTGTTATAGCTTGCTCTTTATAAACCTTACCATGAGCTTGCATAGTTAAACATAGCTGTCACTCTTTACGTTAGCTTGACAACTCTCTCATGTTGCTATAGCATTTTAGCTTAGATTGTAGCTATCGCATTTTATTGTGATTTAGCTGTCGCATTTTGATTTTTGATTTTTAATCTAGCTATCGGGTTTTATCTTTACATTTTAATGTAGCTATCTATTTTTTGTTAGCTGTAGCTTATCTGTTTTTATTTTGACATTGTTAATGTAGCTCTCGGTTTTTTATTACCTGCCTACCTACTTGCTCGTCGCGCAGTATTTATATTCCTCCAGAACCACTACCAAAAAAAAACACACCCTACCTCAGCAAAAATAAAAAAGGAAAAACAAAAAATATTTCTCCGTCCTAGAATCCTGCGACCTACTGCATTTGGGTAAATAGAACGAGAAAAATATCCTTTGCGTCTAGGAATCTAGCGACTCACTGTACCTGGATATATGTGCAAGCGGCTGTGTGGAAACGAAAACCACCACCATTGCGGCATGCCATAAAAATAATTGAACACAAACACAACACATCACCTATTCATTTTGCACTATTTCTCAGCAAAATTAAATTATCAAAGGAATAATACTGCCGACGAGATATATTTTCATGAAACTATGATATAGAATAATATAAAATGAACCTACTAACACACTATTGCTCACTTGCCATTAGCTTTAGCTCTCATAATTAATTTTTTTTTGAATCTATTTTCCATCTTTCACTTGCACAGTTTGATAACATGCTTTCTTTTTTAGCTATCACAATTTTTAGAACACATTTTTACTTACTTCTTAATCAATTTTTTAGTGTTTTTATTTATTTTGTTGTTGTTTATTATTTTATATTTATATTTTTCACGCGAAAACAAGGAAGGGACTTCTTTATTCAAAAACGCTCTCACAATGAATGAAATCTTCATGCATCGCACCCCTTTCTCGTGTCTTTCTCGTTTTTGCTGTACCCTTTCGTTGTGTTCATTGTTTACTTGTCGTAGCTCGTAGGTATATAATGTTGTCGCGCGCAGCTCATGAGCTAACTCGTCTTGCGGTGGCTTGCTGTGAATGTATTTGTTATTCGTAAAACCGGATGGTATATTGTGTGATATACAGTGGTTGCTTTTCGCTCTTGCTGTGGCTGCTCGCTTACCTATACCTAGATTAATGCAAATAGGGGAAACAATATATAAATGTATACTTTCGTGAATGTTTGCATGCTGAATTATCCTCTCGCTTTTCGTTTTATGTCTGCACCTTGTTATCGTCTATGTAGACGAGACGTACATAGCTTGTCTGTTCATGCATATATTTTTACCGTTTTCGATATGATTTTTAGCTCGCTGTTCGTTATTCTTTTACGTATTTAGATTCGCACTTAAAATTGTTTTCGCACATTGAAATAATTTAGCTAATTTAGCTCGCAATTACAATAATGTAAATTTGAAATGCTTATCTTTTACCTTTAGCTCACATTTAGAAATTCACGCACAAAACCATTGTTAGCTATCACATTTATCACATTTTTCATTTTCTTTATTAGCTCTTAGCTCGCGGACCGATCATAGGAAAACCAGAAACATATCCGGTTCGACGTGGACCATAATGTATAGGATGGAACCTATGACTTCCTTGGAAACCTAAAACTAAAATTCCGATCGAAATAAAACGCGTAATCTTTTGTCGTTGGGAAAAAGATTAGACTCAAAAAACCCAACGTTTATTAAATATCTATAAATTGCTTTGGCTTGCGGATAGCTGTCCGACCTATCACAGAGTTTGCTTAAAACTAAAAACTATATATTGTATTAGCTGGTTCATACGCCTCTATATTCAGCATAGGAGAAGAATATTCTCTTTTTGGTAAAGAGAGCTTTCATCGTTATACTTGTATGCGTAGCATACGATATAAAATAATCGATATTTCTCACAAACTTTACTTATTTTATGTATAAGAGAAGTACAGTAAACGCACAGATTGTATGATACATAGTTGGAAAAACCTGCAGCAGGTAAAAAGTGTTTTCTGATTTTGTACCTAATTTAACACAGTTGACAATAAGAGTGTTTTTAAGTGTACTACATACAAAGAAAGGTAGTGAATTGAAGCCTACAAACACCATATGTCCTTACAATTGTCAATTGCTAAACAAAATTGTAGCTTACTAAGCTGTGGGTAGTTTTTTGTATCCACATCCACATAACCTATAAAGTTTACTTTAGCTTTTTCATCATATAGCTAGCTATCAGACTGTTCCTATACCTTTCTACTCATCATTTTTATCTTATGTGTTATTGCAGTGCAGTTAAAAAGCGAAAAAAAAAAGAATTTACATATCCGTATCCTACAAACAAACAAATTCAACCTTCTTGCTCTTCAAACTCGCAGATAGTCCTCTACCTATACTCATATGCATACTACAACCATATATGAGGCCATGAGAAGCATAGTGGCCTTACTGATTTTTTCATTTTTTTGACTAGAGCGAAAACAAAAAATAGGTTTATTTTGAACAGCTTTATTTCTTAAATGAAGTAAGATAAAAATGATTTTATTTTTGTTAAGTATCTTCAAAAGACCTTTCTTTCCAAAGTAATCGGACATTTTCTTTTAAATACCGTTTTAACTGCTTTTAAAGTTCATTAGGCCACTATAGCACAGAAGAAAAAATAAACAAACTAAATGCAGTAGAAAGATAGGCCAAATGAAAGAATTCTTTTCAAAATCAATTGATTTTAGATTCAAATAAAATCGAAATGCAAATTCGCTATTAGGTGTTTGGGATCAAAAAAACCCCGATTTTTCGATTTTAAAACATAGAGATATGGTACAAACATTGTTTCTGGTGGGATGAATTCAAGAATAGCCATAAAATCTCTTTTTTTGATGCTTATAAACCTTCCATCGGGGTGTTTTTTGTGTGAAATTTTGTACTCGGAGCTTATAGCTGCTTGCCGAATTAACAATTGAAAATTTAGAATGAAACAACAACAACTTGTGTGTGCTACCACCAAGTTCATAGGCTGGAGTTGTAACTATTTCACGGGGACCAACCCGATCATCAGACTCCTTTAGTAGTGCTTAATCGCTTTATGTTCAATTTAATTTTTGAAGAACTTTTGCCCGAGCTGGGCTTGAACCAGCGACCTAGCGTGTGAGGAGCTAGTGCTGTTGTTTATTCAGGGTTTTTACTATTTTCTCTCGTGGTATTGTAAATATTTTTGTAATTCAAAAAAAGTTCTTACAAAATTAGAACCAAAAAATATTCATTTTATGTTTATAATGCTTAAAGGTTATTCATCCACTAATCGTTATGTTTAAACACAGAACGAATGTTAAGAAAAGTTGGAATGTTTGCAAATCGTAATGGGAGAGACCAATGGAGGCGGGTTAAAAATTTCACATTCGCGTAGTGCGGCCAAAGTATGAGTCTCTTTAGTCTCTTTATGGTACGTCCGAAACTAGGCGGCTTGAGTGTAATTAATGAGCATTCCTAGATTCGCTCGTATAACGAGGACATCTTTTAGGGAAAGGAATGAATATGGCTGGGGCATAAAAAAGTAGCAATAAAACATATGTATGTGTATGTGTATGTGTATGTGTATGTGTATGTGTATGTGTATGTGTATGTGTATGTGTATGTGTATGTGTATGTGTATGTGTATGTGTATGTGTATGTGTATGTGTATGTGTATGTGTATGTGTATGTGTATGTGTATGTGTATGTGTATGTGTATGTGTATGTGTATGTGTATGTGTATGTGTATGTGTATGTGTATGTGTATGTGTATGTGTATGTGTATGTGTATGTGTATGTGTATGTGTATGTGTATGTGTATGTGTATGTGTATGTGTATGTGTATGTGTATGTGTATGTGTATGTGTATGTGTATGTGTATGTGTATGTGTATGTGTATGTGTATGTGTATGTGTATGTGTATGTGTATGTGTATGTGTATGTGTATGTGTATGTGTATGTGTATGTGTATGTGTATGTGTATGTGTATGTGTATGTGTATGTGTATGTGTATGTGTATGTGTATGTGTATGTGTATGTGTATGTGTATGTGTATGTGTATGTGTATGTGTATGTGTATGTGTATGTGTATGTGTATGTGTATGTGTATGTGTATGTGTATGTGTATGTGTATGTGTATGTGTATGTGTATGTGTATGTGTATGTGTATGTGTATGTGTATGTGTATGTGTATGTGTATGTGTATGTGTATGTGTATGTGTATGTGTATGTGTATGTGTATGTGTATGTGTATGTGTATGTGTATGTGTATGTGTATGTGTATGTGTATGTGTATGTGTATGTGTATGTGTATGTGTATGTGTATGTGTATGTGTATGTGTATGTGTATGTGTATGTGTATGTGTATGTGTATGTGTATGTGTATGTGTATGTGTATGTGTATGTGTATGTGTATGTGTATGTGTATGTGTATGTGTATGTGTATGTGTATGTGTATGTGTATGTGTATGTGTATGTGTATGTGTATGTGTATGTGTATGTGTATGTGTATGTGTATGTGTATGTGTATGTGTATGTGTATGTGTATGTGTATGTGTATGTGTATGTGTATGTGTATGTGTATGTGTATGTGTATGTGTATGTGTATGTGTATGTGTATGTGTATGTGTATGTGTATGTGTATGTGTATGTGTATGTGTATGTGTATGTGTATGTGTATGTGTATGTGTATGTGTATGTGTATGTGTATGTGTATGTGTATGTGTATGTGTATGTGTATGTGTATGTGTATGTGTATGTGTATGTGTATGTGTATGTGTATGTGTATGTGTATGTGTATGTGTATGTGTATGTGTATGTGTATGTGTATGTGTATGTGTATGTGTATGTGTATGTGTATGTGTATGTGTATGTGTATGTGTATGTGTATGTGTATGTGTATGTGTATGTGTATGTGTATGTGTATGTGTATGTGTATGTGTATGTGTATGTGTATGTGTATGTGTATGTGTATGTGTATGTGTATGTGTATGTGTATGTGTATGTGTATGTGTATGTGTATGTGTATGTGTATGTGTATGTGTATGTGTATGTGTATGTGTATGTGTATGTGTATGTGTATGTGTATGTGTATGTGTATGTGTATGTGTATGTGTATGTGTATGTGTATGTGTATGTGTATGTGTATGTGTATGTGTATGTGTATGTGTATGTGTATGTGTATGTGTATGTGTATGTGTATGTGTATGTGTATGTGTATGTGTATGTGTATGTGTATGTGTATGTGTATGTGTATGTGTATGTGTATGTGTATGTGTATGTGTATGTGTATGTGTATGTGTATGTGTATGTGTATGTGTATGTGTATGTGTATGTGTATGTGTATGTGTATGTGTATGTGTATGTGTATGTGTATGTGTATGTGTATGTGTATGTGTATGTGTATGTGTATGTGTATGTGTATGTGTATGTGTATGTGTATGTGTATGTGTATGTGTATGTGTATGTGTATGTGTATGTGTATGTGTATGTGTATGTGTATGTGTATGTGTATGTGTATGTGTATGTGTATGTGTATGTGTATGTGTATGTGTATGTGTATGTGTATGTGTATGTGTATGTGTATGTGTATGTGTATGTGTATGTGTATGTGTATGTGTATGTGTATGTGTATGTGTATGTGTATGTGTATGTGTATGTGTATGTGTATGTGTATGTGTATGTGTATGTGTATGTGTATGTGTATGTGTATGTGTATGTGTATGTGTATGTGTATGTGTATGTGTATGTGTATGTGTATGTGTATGTGTATGTGTATGTGTATGTGTATGTGTATGTGTATGTGTATGTGTATGTGTATGTGTATGTGTATGTGTATGTGTATGTGTATGTGTATGTGTATGTGTATGTGTATGTGTATGTGTATGTGTATGTGTATGTGTATGTGTATGTGTATGTGTATGTGTATGTGTATGTGTATGTGTATGTGTATGTGTATGTGTATGTGTATGTGTATGTGTATGTGTATGTGTATGTGTATGTGTATGTGTATGTGTATGTGTATGTGTATGTGTATGTGTATGTGTATGTGTATGTGTATGTGTATGTGTATGTGTATGTGTATGTGTATGTGTATGTGTATGTGTATGTGTATGTGTATGTGTATGTGTATGTGTATGTGTATGTGTATGTGTATGTGTATGTGTATGTGTATGTGTATGTGTATGTGTATGTGTATGTGTATGTGTATGTGTATGTGTATGTGTATGTGTATGTGTATGTGTATGTGTATGTGTATGTGTATGTGTATGTGTATGTGTATGTGTATGTGTATGTGTATGTGTATGTGTATGTGTATGTGTATGTGTATGTGTATGTGTATGTGTATGTGTATGTGTATGTGTATGTGTATGTGTATGTGTATGTGTATGTGTATGTGTATGTGTATGTGTATGTGTATGTGTATGTGTATGTGTATGTGTATGTGTATGTGTATGTGTATGTGTATGTGTATGTGTATGTGTATGTGTATGTGTATGTGTATGTGTATGTGTATGTGTATGTGTATGTGTATGTGTATGTGTATGTGTATGTGTATGTGTATGTGTATGTGTATGTGTATGTGTATGTGTATGTGTATGTGTATGTGTATGTGTATGTGTATGTGTATGTGTATGTGTATGTGTATGTGTATGTGTATGTGTATGTGTATGTGTATGTGTATGTGTATGTGTATGTGTATGTGTATGTGTATGTGTATGTGTATGTGTATGTGTATGTGTATGTGTATGTGTATGTGTATGTGTATGTGTATGTGTATGTGTATGTGTATGTGTATGTGTATGTGTATGTGTATGTGTATGTGTATGTGTATGTGTATGTGTATGTGTATGTGTATGTGTATGTGTATGTGTATGTGTATGTGTATGTGTATGTGTATGTGTATGTGTATGTGTATGTGTATGTGTATGTGTATGTGTATGTGTATGTGTATGTGTATGTGTATGTGTATGTGTATGTGTATGTGTATGTGTATGTGTATGTGTATGTGTATGTGTATGTGTATGTGTATGTGTATGTGTATGTGTATGTGTATGTGTATGTGTATGTGTATGTGTATGTGTATGTGTATGTGTATGTGTATGTGTATGTGTATGTGTATGTGTATGTGTATGTGTATGTGTATGTGTATGTGTATGTGTATGTGTATGTGTATGTGTATGTGTATGTGTATGTGTATGTGTATGTGTATGTGTATGTGTATGTGTATGTGTATGTGTATGTGTATGTGTATGTGTATGTGTATGTGTATGTGTATGTGTATGTGTATGTGTATGTGTATGTGTATGTGTATGTGTATGTGTATGTGTATGTGTATGTGTATGTGTATGTGTATGTGTATGTGTATGTGTATGTGTATGTGTATGTGTATGTGTATGTGTATGTGTATGTGTATGTGTATGTGTATGTGTATGTGTATGTGTATGTGTATGTGTATGTGTATGTGTATGTGTATGTGTATGTGTATGTGTATGTGTATGTGTATGTGTATGTGTATGTGTATGTGTATGTGTATGTGTATGTGTATGTGTATGTGTATGTGTATGTGTATGTGTATGTGTATGTGTATGTGTATGTGTATGTGTATGTGTATGTGTATGTGTATGTGTATGTGTATGTGTATGTGTATGTGTATGTGTATGTGTATGTGTATGTGTATGTGTATGTGTATGTGTATGTGTATGTGTATGTGTATGTGTATGTGTATGTGTATGTGTATGTGTATGTGTATGTGTATGTGTATGTGTATGTGTATGTGTATGTGTATGTGTATGTGTATGTGTATGTGTATGTGTATGTGTATGTGTATGTGTATGTGTATGTGTATGTGTATGTGTATGTGTATGTGTATGTGTATGTGTATGTGTATGTGTATGTGTATGTGTATGTGTATGTGTATGTGTATGTGTATGTGTATGTGTATGTGTATGTGTATGTGTATGTGTATGTGTATGTGTATGTGTATGTGTATGTGTATGTGTATGTGTATGTGTATGTGTATGTGTATGTGTATGTGTATGTGTATGTGTATGTGTATGTGTATGTGTATGTGTATGTGTATGTGTATGTGTATGTGTATGTGTATGTGTATGTGTATGTGTATGTGTATGTGTATGTGTATGTGTATGTGTATGTGTATGTGTATGTGTATGTGTATGTGTATGTGTATGTGTATGTGTATGTGTATGTGTATGTGTATGTGTATGTGTATGTGTATGTGTATGTGTATGTGTATGTGTATGTGTATGTGTATGTGTATGTGTATGTGTATGTGTATGTGTATGTGTATGTGTATGTGTATGTGTATGTGTATGTGTATGTGTATGTGTATGTGTATGTGTATGTGTATGTGTATGTGTATGTGTATGTGTATGTGTATGTGTATGTGTATGTGTATGTGTATGTGTATGTGTATGTGTATGTGTATGTGTATGTGTATGTGTATGTGTATGTGTATGTGTATGTGTATGTGTATGTGTATGTGTATGTGTATGTGTATGTGTATGTGTATGTGTATGTGTATGTGTATGTGTATGTGTATGTGTATGTGTATGTGTATGTGTATGTGTATGTGTATGTGTATGTGTATGTGTATGTGTATGTGTATGTGTATGTGTATGTGTATGTGTATGTGTATGTGTATGTGTATGTGTATGTGTATGTGTATGTGTATGTGTATGTGTATGTGTATGTGTATGTGTATGTGTATGTGTATGTGTATGTGTATGTGTATGTGTATGTGTATGTGTATGTGTATGTGTATGTGTATGTGTATGTGTATGTGTATGTGTATGTGTATGTGTATGTGTATGTGTATGTGTATGTGTATGTGTATGTGTATGTGTATGTGTATGTGTATGTGTATGTGTATGTGTATGTGTATGTGTATGTGTATGTGTATGTGTATGTGTATGTGTATGTGTATGTGTATGTGTATGTGTATGTGTATGTGTATGTGTATGTGTATGTGTATGTGTATGTGTATGTGTATGTGTATGTGTATGTGTATGTGTATGTGTATGTGTATGTGTATGTGTATGTGTATGTGTATGTGTATGTGTATGTGTATGTGTATGTGTATGTGTATGTGTATGTGTATGTGTATGTGTATGTGTATGTGTATGTGTATGTGTATGTGTATGTGTATGTGTATGTGTATGTGTATGTGTATGTGTATGTGTATGTGTATGTGTATGTGTATGTGTATGTGTATGTGTATGTGTATGTGTATGTGTATGTGTATGTGTATGTGTATGTGTATGTGTATGTGTATGTGTATGTGTATGTGTATGTGTATGTGTATGTGTATGTGTATGTGTATGTGTATGTGTATGTGTATGTGTATGTGTATGTGTATGTGTATGTGTATGTGTATGTGTATGTGTATGTGTATGTGTATGTGTATGTGTATGTGTATGTGTATGTGTATGTGTATGTGTATGTGTATGTGTATGTGTATGTGTATGTGTATGTGTATGTGTATGTGTATGTGTATGTGTATGTGTATGTGTATGTGTATGTGTATGTGTATGTGTATGTGTATGTGTATGTGTATGTGTATGTGTATGTGTATGTGTATGTGTATGTGTATGTGTATGTGTATGTGTATGTGTATGTGTATGTGTATGTGTATGTGTATGTGTATGTGTATGTGTATGTGTATGTGTATGTGTATGTGTATGTGTATGTGTATGTGTATGTGTATGTGTATGTGTATGTGTATGTGTATGTGTATGTGTATGTGTATGTGTATGTGTATGTGTATGTGTATGTGTATGTGTATGTGTATGTGTATGTGTATGTGTATGTGTATGTGTATGTGTATGTGTATGTGTATGTGTATGTGTATGTGTATGTGTATGTGTATGTGTATGTGTATGTGTATGTGTATGTGTATGTGTATGTGTATGTGTATGTGTATGTGTATGTGTATGTGTATGTGTATGTGTATGTGTATGTGTATGTGTATGTGTATGTGTATGTGTATGTGTATGTGTATGTGTATGTGTATGTGTATGTGTATGTGTATGTGTATGTGTATGTGTATGTGTATGTGTATGTGTATGTGTATGTGTATGTGTATGTGTATGTGTATGTGTATGTGTATGTGTATGTGTATGTGTATGTGTATGTGTATGTGTATGTGTATGTGTATGTGTATGTGTATGTGTATGTGTATGTGTATGTGTATGTGTATGTGTATGTGTATGTGTATGTGTATGTGTATGTGTATGTGTATGTGTATGTGTATGTGTATGTGTATGTGTATGTGTATGTGTATGTGTATGTGTATGTGTATGTGTATGTGTATGTGTATGTGTATGTGTATGTGTATGTGTATGTGTATGTGTATGTGTATGTGTATGTGTATGTGTATGTGTATGTGTATGTGTATGTGTATGTGTATGTGTATGTGTATGTGTATGTGTATGTGTATGTGTATGTGTATGTGTATGTGTATGTGTATGTGTATGTGTATGTGTATGTGTATGTGTATGTGTATGTGTATGTGTATGTGTATGTGTATGTGTATGTGTATGTGTATGTGTATGTGTATGTGTATGTGTATGTGTATGTGTATGTGTATGTGTATGTGTATGTGTATGTGTATGTGTATGTGTATGTGTATGTGTATGTGTATGTGTATGTGTATGTGTATGTGTATGTGTATGTGTATGTGTATGTGTATGTGTATGTGTATGTGTATGTGTATGTGTATGTGTATGTGTATGTGTATGTGTATGTGTATGTGTATGTGTATGTGTATGTGTATGTGTATGTGTATGTGTATGTGTATGTGTGTGTGTATGTGTATGTGTATGTGTATGTGTATGTGTATGTGTATGTGTATGTGTATGTGTATGTGTATGTGTATGTGTATGTGTATGTGTATGTGTATGTGTATGTGTATGTGTATGTGTATGTGTATGTGTATGTGTATGTGTATGTAGATGGGTAGTGTATGTGTATGTGTATGTGTATGTGTATGTGTATGTGTATGTGTATGTGTATGTGTATGTGTATGTGTATGTGTATGTGTATGTGTATGTGTATGTGTATGTGTATGTGTATGTGTATGTGTATGTGTATGTGTATGTGTATGTGTATGTGTATGTGTATGTGTATGTGTATGTGTATGTGTATGTGTATGTGTATGTGTATGTGTATGTGTATGTGTATGTGTATGTGTATGTGTATGTGTATGTGTATGTGTATGTGTATGTGTATGTGTATGTGTATGTGTATGTGTATGTGTATGTGTATGTGTATGTGTATGTGTATGTGTATGTGTATGTGTATGTGTATGTGTATGTGTATGTGTATGTGTATGTGTATGTGTATGTGTATGTGTATGTGTATGTGTATGTGTATGTGTATGTGTATGTGTATGTGTATGTGTATGTGTATGTGTATGTGTATGTGTATGTGTATGTGTATGTGTATGTGTATGTGTATGTGTATGTGTATGTGTATGTGTATGTGTATGTGTATGTGTATGTGTATGTGTATGTGTATGTGTATGTGTATGTGTATGTGTATGTGTATGTGTATGTGTATGTGTATGTGTATGTGTATGTGTATGTGTATGTGTATGTGTATGTGTATGTGTATGTGTATGTGTATGTGTATGTGTATGTGTATGTGTATGTGTATGTGTATGTGTATGTGTATGTGTATGTGTATGTGTATGTGTATGTGTATGTGTATGTGTATGTGTATGTGTATGTGTATGTGTATGTGTATGTGTATGTGTATGTGTATGTGTATGTGTATGTGTATGTGTATGTGTATGTGTATGTGTATGTGTATGTGTATGTGTATGTGTATGTGTATGTGTATGTGTATGTGTATGTGTATGTGTATGTGTATGTGTATGTGTATGTGTATGTGTATGTGTATGTGTATGTGTATGTGTATGTGTATGTGTATGTGTATGTGTATGTGTATGTGTATGTGTATGTATGTGTATGTATATGTGTATGTGTATGTTGTATGTGTATGTGTACAGTGAAAGCTCCCTATAGGCGGACAGCGACGGTCGAGGTACTTGTGTCCGTCTAAGAGAGTTGTCCGTCCAAGGGAAAAAAAATTAAAAACCAATCAAAAATAGTTTTGCATATAATTTTATATGAGTATTAACCTATTTATTGATAAAAAGTAATAAAAATTAAAGCATGCCAATTGCACTTCAAAAACTAAAAAAAAAAACAAAAAAAACAAAAAATTATTTCAGGTATGCTAGATTATTTGTAACAGACCACAAACACACAGCTACAAAGCAATTTCGCTGTTTTATTGGTTATATTAGTTCATTTGTCCTTATCATTCTCATAACATGTAAGAAAAGCTATGGAAAATGTAGCTGATGATGTTTTTGTCCGCCTAAGAGAATAGAATTTACCAAATTGTGGCTATGTGCCTGTCCGCGTCCGGGTAAGGGAGTGTCCGCTTAAAGGATCATAAAACGTACGAAATTTAAATTCAAGATCCACGGTCGGGAGAATTTGTCCGCCCAAGGGGATTGTCCGCCTAAGGGAAGTGTCCGCAATGGGAGCTTTCACTGTATCTGTATGTGTATGTGTATGTGTATGTGTATGTGTATCTGTATGTGTATGTGTATCTGTATGTGTATGTGTATCTGTATCTGTATCTGTATCTGTATCTGTATGTGTATCTGTATGTGTATCTGAATGTGTATTTGTGTGTATGTGTATTTGTATGTGTATGTGTATGTGTATGTGAATGTGTATGTGTATGTGTATGTGTATGTGTATGTGTATGTGTATGTGTATGTGTATGTGTATGTGTATGTGTATGTGTATGTGTATGTGTATGGTATGTGTATGTGTATGTGTATGTGTATGTGTATGTGTATGTGTATGTGTTATGTGTATGTGTATGTGTATGTGTATGTGTATGTGTATGTGTTTGTGTATGTGTATGTGTATGTGTATGTGTAGTGTATGTGTATGTGTATGTGTATGTGTATGTGTATGTGTATGTGTATGTGTATGTGTATGTGTATATGTGTATGTGTATGTGTATGTGTATGTGTATGTGTATGTGTATGTGTATGTGTATGTGTATGTGTATGGGTGTATGTGTATGTGTATGTGTATGTGTATGTGTATGTGTATGTGTATGTGTATGTGTGTATGTGTATGTGTATGTGTATGTGTATGTGTATGGTATGTGTATGTGTATGTGTATGTGTATGTGTATGTGTATGTGTATGTGTATGTGTATGTGTATGTGTATGTGTATGTGTATGTGTATGTGTATGTGTATGTGTATGTGTATGTGTATGTGTATGTGTATGTGTATGTGTATGTGTATGTGTATGTGTATGTGTATGTGTATGTGTATGTGTATGTGTATGTGTATGTGTATGTGTATGTGTATGTGTATGTGTATGTGTATGTGTATGTGTATGTGTATGTGTATGTGTATGTGTATGTGTATGTGTATGTGTATGTGTATGTGTATGTGTATGTGTATGTGTATGTGTATGTGTATGTGTATGTGTATGTGTATGTGTATGTGTATGTGTATGTGTATGTGTATGTGTATGTGTATGTGTATGTGTATGTGTATGTGTATGTATGTATGTGTATGTGTATGTGTATGTGTAGTGTATGTGTATGTGTATGTGTATGTGTATGTGTATGTGTATGTGTATGTGTATGTGTATGTGTATGTGTATGTGTATGTGTATGTGTATGTGTATGTGTATGTGTATGTGTATGTGTATGTGTATGTGTATGTGTATGTGTATGTGTATGTGTATGTGTATGTGTATGTGTATGTGTATGTGTATGTGTATGTGTATGTGTATGTGTATGTGTATGTGTATGTGTATGTGTATGTGTATGTGTATGTGTATGTGTATGTGTATGTGTATGTGTATGTGTATGTGTATGTGTATGTGTATGTGTATGTGTATGTGTATGTGTATGTGTATGTGTATGTGTATGTGTATGTGTATGTGTATGTGTATGTGTATGTGTATGTGTATGTGTATGTGTATGTGTATGTGTATGTGTATGTGTATGTGTATGTGTATGTGTATGTGTATGTGTATGTGTATGTGTATGTGTATGTGTATGTGTATGTGTATGTGTATGTGTATGTGTATGTGTATGTGTATGTGTATGTGTATGTGTATGTGTATGTGTATGTGTATGTGTATGTGTATGTGTATGTGTATGTGTATGTGTATGTGTATGTGTATGTGTATGTGTATGTGTATGTGTATGTGTATGTGTATGTGTATGTGTATGTGTATGTGTATGTGTATGTGTATGTGTATGTGTATGTGTATGTGTATGTGTATGTGTATGTGTATGTGTATGTGTATGTGTATGTGTATGTGTATGTGTATGTGTATGTGTATGTGTATGTGTATGTGTATGTGTATGTGTATGTGTATGTGTATGTGTATGTGTATGTGTATGTGTATGTGTATGTGTATGTGTATGTGTATGTGTATGTGTATGTGTATGTGTATGTGTATGTGTATGTGTATGTGTATGTGTATGTGTATGTGTATGTGTATGTGTATGTGTATGTGTATGTGTATGTGTATGTGTATGTGTATGTGTATGTGTATGTGTATGTGTATGTGTATGTGTATGTGTATGTGTATGTGTATGTGTATGTGTATGTGTATGTGTATGTGTATGTGTATGTGTATGTGTATGTGTATGTGTATGTGTATGTGTATGTGTATGTGTATGTGTATGTGTATGTGTATGTGTATGTGTATGTGTATGTGTATGTGTATGTGTATGTGTATGTGTATGTGTATGTGTATGTGTATGTGTATGTGTATGTGTATGTGTATGTGTATGTGTATGTGTATGTGTATGTGTATGTGTATGTGTATGTGTATGTGTATGTGTATGTGTATGTGTATGTGTATGTGTATGTGTATGTGTATGTGTATGTGTATGTGTATGTGTATGTGTATGTGTATGTGTATGTGTATGTGTATGTGTATGTGTATGTGTATGTGTAGTTAGTGTATGTGTATGTGTATGTGTATGTGTATGTGTATGTGTATGTGTATGTGTATGTGTATGTGTATGTGTATGTGTATGTGTATGTGTATGTGTATGTGTATGTGTATGTGTATGTGTATGTGTATGTGTATGTGTATGTGTATGTGTATGTGTATGTGTATGTGTATGTGTATGTGTATGTGTATGTGTATGTGTATGTGTATGTGTATGTGTATGTGTATGTGTATGTGTATGTGTATGTGTATGTGTATGTGTATGTGTATGTGTATGTGTATGTGTATGTGTATGTGTATGTGTATGTGTATGTGTATGTGTATGTGTATGTGTATGTGTATGTGTATGTGTATGTGTATGTGTATGTGTATGTGTATGTGTATGTGTATGTGTATGTGTATGTGTATGTGTATGTGTATGTGTATGTGTATGTGTATGTGTATGTGTATGTGTATGTGTATGTGTATGTGTATGTGTATGTGTATGTGTATGTGTATGTGTATGTGTATGTGTATGTGTATGTGTATGTGTATGTGTATGTGTATGTGTATGTGTATGTGTATGTGTATGTGTATGTGTATGTGTATGTGTATGTGTATGTGTATGTGTATGTGTATGTGTATGTGTATGTGTATGTGTATGTGTATGTGTATGTGTATGTGTATGTGTATGTGTATGTGTATGTGTATGTGTATGTGTATGTGTATGTGTATGTGTATGTGTATGTGTATGTGTATGTGTATGTGTATGTGTATGTGTATGTGTATGTGTATGTGTATGTGTATGTGTATGTGTATGTGTATGTGTATGTGTATGTGTATGTGTATGTGTATGTGTATGTGTATGTGTATGTGTATGTGTATGTGTATGTGTATGTGTATGTGTATGTGTATGTGTATGTGTATGTGTATGTGTATGTGTATGTGTATGTGTATGTGTATGTGTATGTGTATGTGTATGTGTATGTGTATGTGTATGTGTATGTGTATGTGTATGTGTATGTGTATGTATGTGTATGTGTATGTGTATGTGTATGTGTATGTGTATGTGTATGTATATGTGTATGTGTATGTGTATGTGTATGTGTACAGTGAAAGCTCCCTTAGGCGGACAGCGACGGTCGAGGTACTTGTGTCCGTCTAAGAGAGTTGTCCGTCCAGGGAAAAAAATTAAAAACCAATCAAAAATAGTTTTGCATATAATTTTATATGAGTATTAACCTATTTATTGATAAAAAGTAATAAAAATTAAAGCATGCCAATTGCACTTCAAAAACTAAAAAAAAAAACAAAAAAAACAAAAAATTATTTCAGGTATGCTAGATTATTTGTAACAGACCACAAACACACACAGCTACATAGCAATTTCGCTGTTTTATTGGTTATATTAGTTCATTTGTCCTTATCATTCTCATAACATGTAAGAAAAGCTATGGGAAAATGTAGCTGATGATGTTTTTGTCCGCCTAAGAGAATAGAATTTACCAAATTGTGGCTTATGTGCCTGTCCGCGTCCGGGTAAGGGAGTGTCCGCTTAAAGGATCATAAAACGTACGAAATTTAAATTCAAGATCCACGGTCGGGAGAATTTGTCCGCCCAAGGGGATTGTCCGCCTAAGGGAAGTGTCCGCAATGGGAGCTTTCACTGTATCTGTATGTGTATGTGTATGTGTATGTGTATCTGTATGTGTATGTGTATCTGTATCTGTATCTGTATCTGTATCTGTATCTGTATCTGTATGTGTATCTGTATGTGTATCTGTATCTGTATTTGTGTGTATGTGTATGTGTATGTGTATGTGTATGTGTATGTGTATGTGTATGTGTATGTGTATGTGTATGTGTATGTGTATGTGTATGTGTATGTGTATGTGTATGTGTATGTGTATGTGTATGTGTATGTGTATGTGTATGTGTATGTGTATGTGTATGTGTATGTGTATGTGTATGTGTATGTGTATGTGTATGTGTATGTGTATGTGTATGTGTATGTGTATGTGTATGTGTATGTGTATGTGTATGTGTATGTGTATGTGTATGTGTATGTGTATGTGTATGTGTATGTGTATGTGTATGTGTATGTGTATGTGTATGTGTATGTGTATGTGTATGTGTATGTGTATGTGTATGTGTATGTGTATGTGTATGTGTATGTGTATGTGTATGTGTATGTGTATGTGTATGTGTATGTGTATGTGTATGTGTATGTGTATGTGTATGTGTATGTGTATGTGTATGTGTATGTGTATGTGTATGTGTATGTGTATGTGTATGTGTATGTGTATGTGTATGTGTATGTGTATGTGTATGTGTATGTGTATGTGTATGTGTATGTGTATGTGTATGTGTATGTGTATGTGTATGTGTATGTGTATGTGTATGTGTATGTGTATGTGTATGTGTATGTGTATGTGTATGTGTATGTTATGTGTATGTGTATGTGTATGTGTATGTGTATGTGTATGTGTATGTGTATGTGTATGTGTATGTGTATGTGTATGTGTATGTGTATGTGTATGTGTATGTGTATGTGTATGTGTATGTGTATGTGTATGTGTATGTGTATGTGTATGTGTATGTGTATGTGTATGTGTATGTGTATGTGTATGTGTATGTGTATGTGTATGTGTATGTGTATGTGTATGTGTATGTGTATGTGTATGTGTATGTGTATGTGTATGTGTATGTGTATGTGTATGTGTATGTGTATGTGTATGTGTATGTGTATGTGTATGTGTATGTGTATGTGTATGTGTATGTGTATGTGTATGTGTATGTGTATGTGTATGTGTATGTGTATGTGTATGTGTATGTGTATGTGTATGTGTATGTGTATGTGTATGTGTATGTGTATGTGTATGTGTATGTGTATGTGTATGTGTATGTGTATGTGTATGTGTATGTGTATGTGTATGTGTATGTGTATGTGTATGTGTATGTGTATGTGTATGTGTATGTGTATGTGTATGTGTATGTGTATGTGTATGTGTATGTGTATGTGTATGTGTATGTGTATGTGTATGTGTATGTGTATGTGTATGTGTATGTGTATGTGTATGTGTATGTGTATGTGTATGTGTATGTGTATGTGTATGTGTATGTGTATGTGTATGTGTATGTGTATGTGTATGTGTATGTGTATGTGTATGTGTATGTGTATGTGTATGTGTATGTGTATGTGTATGTGTATGTGTATGTGTATGTGTATGTGTATGTGTATGTGTATGTGTATGTGTATGTGTATGTGTATGTGTATGTGTATGTGTATGTGTATGTGTATGTATATGTGTATGTGTATGTGTATGTGTATGTGTACAGTGAAAGCTCTCTTAGGCGGACAGCGACGGTCGAGGTACTTGTGTCCGTCTAAGAGAGTTGTCCGTCCAAGGGAAAAAAATTAAAAACCAATCAAAAATAGTTTTGCATATAATTTTATATGAGTATTAACCTATTTATTGATAAAAAGTAATAAAAATTAAAGCATGCCAATTGCACTTCAAAAACTAAAAAAAAAAACAAAAAAAACAAAAAATTATTTCAGGTATGCTAGATTATTTGTAACAGACCACAAACACACACAGCTACATAGCAATTTCGCTGTTTTATTGGTTATATTAGTTCATTTGTCCTTATCATTCTCATAACATGTAAGAAAAGCTATGGGAAAATGTAGCTGTAGATGTTTTTGTCCGCCTAAGAGAATAGAATTTACCAAATTGTCGCTTATGTGCCTGTCCGCGTCCGGGTAAGGGAGTGTCCGCTTAAAGGATCATAAAACGTACGAAATTTAAATTCAAGATCCACGGTCGGGAGAATTTGTCCGCCCAAGGGGATTGTCCGCCTAAGGGAAGTGTCCGCAATGGGAGCTTTCACTGTATCTGTATGTGTATGTGTATGTGTATGTGTATCTGTATGTGTATGTGTATCTGTATCTGTATCTGTATCTGTATCTGTATGTGTATCTGTATGTGTATCTGAATGTGTATTTGTGTGTATGTGTATGTGTATGTGTATGTGTATGTGTATGTGTATGTGTATGTGTATGTGTATGTGTATGTGTATGTGTATGTGTATGTGTATGTGTATGTGTATGTGTATGTGTATGTGTATGTGTATGTGTATGTGTATGTGTATGTGTATGTGTATGTGTATGTGTATGTGTATGTGTATGTGTATGTGTATGTGTATGTGTATGTGTATGTGTATGTGTATGTGTATGTGTATGTGTATGTGTATGTGTATGTGTATGTGTATGTGTATGTGTATGTGTATGTGTATGTGTATGTGTATGTGTATGTGTATGTGTATGTGTATGTGTATGTGTATGTGTATGTGTGTATGTGTATGTGTATGTGTATGTGTATGTGTATGTGATGTGTATGTGTATGTGTATGTGTATGTGTATGTGTATGTGTATGTGTATGTGTATGTGTATGTGTATGTGTATGTGTATGTGTATGTGTATGTGTATGTGTATGTGTATGTGTATGTGTATGTGTATGTGTATGTGTATGTGTATGTGTATGTGTATGTGTATGTGTATGTGTATGTGTATGTGTATGTGTATGTGTATGTGTATGTGTATGTGTATGTGTATGTGTATGTGTATGTGTATGTGTATGTGTATGTGTATGTGTATGTGTATGTGTATGTGTATGTGTATGTGTATGTGTATGTGTATGTGTATGTGTATGTGTATGTGTATGTGTATGTGTATGTGTATGTGTATGTGTATGTGTATGTGTATGTGTATGTGTATGTGTATGTGTATGTGTATGTGTATGTGTATGTGTATGTGTATGTGTATGTGTATGTGTATGTGTATGTGTATGTGTATGTGTATGTGTATGTGTATGTGTATGTGTATGTGTATGTGTATGTGTATGTGTATGTGTATGTGTATGTGTATGTGTATGTGTATGTGTATGTGTATGTGTATGTGTATGTGTATGTGTATGTGTATGTGTATGTGTATGTGTATGTGTATGTGTATGTGTATGTGTATGTGTATGTGTATGTGTATGTGTATGTGTATGTGTATGTGTATGTGTATGTGTATGTGTATGTGTATGTGTATGTGTATGTGTATGTGTATGTGTATGTGTATGTGTATGTGTATGTGTATGTGTATGTGTATGTGTATGTGTATGTGTATGTGTATGTGTATGTGTATGTGTATGTGTATGTGTATGTGTATGTGTATGTGTATGTGTATGTGTATGTGTATGTGTATGTGTATGTGTATGTGTATGTGTATGTGTATGTGTATGTGTATGTGTATGTGTATGTGTATGTGTATGTGTATGTGTATGTGTATGTGTATGTGTATGTGTATGTGTATGTGTATGTGTATGTGTATGTGTATGTGTATGTGTATGTGTATGTGTATGTGTATGTGTATGTGTATGTGTATGTGTATGTGTATGTGTATGTGTATGTGTATGTGTATGTGTATGTGTATGTGTATGTGTATGTGTATGTGTATGTGTATGTGTATGTGTATGTGTATGTGTATGTGTATGTGTATGTGTATGTGTATGTGTATGTGTATGTGTATGTGTATGTGTATGTGTATGTGTATGTGTATGTGTATGTGTATGTGTATGTGTATGTGTATGTGTATGTGTATGTGTATGTGTATGTGTATGTGTATGTGTATGTGTATGTGTATGTGTATGTGTATGTGTATGTGTATGTGTATGTGTATGTGTATGTGTATGTGTATGTGTATGTGTATGTGTATGTGTATGTGTATGTGTATGTGTATGTGTATGTGTATGTGTATGTGTATGTGTATGTGTATGTGTATGTGTATGTGTATGTGTATGTGTATGTGTATGTGTATGTGTATGTGTATGTGTATGTGTATGTGTATGTGTATGTGTATGTGTATGTGTATGTGTATGTGTATGTGTATGTGTATGTGTATGTGTATGTGTATGTGTATGTGTATGTGTATGTGTATGTGTATGTGTATGTGTATGTGTATGTGTATGTGTATGTGTATGTGTATGTGTATGTGTATGTGTATGTGTATGTGTATGTGTATGTGTATGTGTATGTGTATGTGTATGTGTATGTGTATGTGTATGTGTATGTGTATGTGTATGTGTATGTGTATGTGTATGTGTATGTGTATGTGTATGTGTATGTGTATGTGTATGTGTATGTGTATGTGTATGTGTATGTGTATGTGTATGTGTATGTGTATGTGTATGTGTATGTGTATGTGTATGTGTATGTGTATGTGTATGTGTATGTGTATGTGTATGTGTATGTGTATGTGTATGTGTATGTGTATGTGTATGTGTATGTGTATGTGTATGTGTATGTGTATGTGTATGTGTATGTGTATGTGTATGTGTATGTGTATGTGTATGTGTATGTGTATGTGTATGTGTATGTGTATGTGTATGTGTATGTGTATGTGTATGTGTATGTGTATGTGTATGTGTATGTGTATGTGTATGTGTATGTGTATGTGTAGTGTATGTGTATGTGTATGTGTATGTGTATGTGTATGTGTATGTGTATGTGTATGTGTATGTGTATGTGTATGTGTATGTGTATGTGTATGTATGTGTATGTGTATGTGTATGTGTATGTGTATGTGTATGTGTATGTGTATGTGTATGTGTATGTGTATGTGTATGTGTATGTGTATGTGTATGTGTATGTGTATGTGTATGTGTATGTGTATGTGTATGTGTATGTGTATGTGTATGTGTATGTGTATGTGTATGTGTATGTGTATGTGTATGTGTATGTGTATGTGTATGTGTATGTGTATGTGTATGTGTATGTGTATGTGTATGTGTATGTGTATGTGTATGTGTATGTGTATGTGTATGTGTATGTGTATGTGTATGTGTATGTGTATGTGTATGTGTATGTGTATGTATGTGTATGTGTATGTGTATGTGTATGTGTATGTGTATGTGTATGTGTATGTGTATGTGTATGTGTATGTGTATGTGTATGTGTATGTGTATGTGTATGTGTATGTGTATGTGTATGTGTATGTGTATGTGTATGTGTATGTGTATGTGTATGTGTATGTGTATGTGTATGTGTATGTGTATGTGTATGTGTATGTGTATGTGTATGTGTATGTGTATGTGTATGTGTATGTGTATGTGTATGTGTATGTGTATGTGTATGTATGTGTATGTGTATGTGTATGTGTATGTGTATGTGTATGTGTATGTGTATGTGTATGTGTATGTGTATGTGTATGTGTATGTGTATGTGTATGTGTATGTGTATGTGTATGTGTTGTGTATGTGTATGTGTATGTGTATGTGTATGTGTATGTGTATGTGTATGTGTATGTGTATGTGTATGTGTATGTGTATGTGTATGTGTATGTGTATGTGTATGTGTATGTGTATGTGTA
>OU696696.1:127996203-128041203 GCA_916050605.2 Platycheirus albimanus | reverse complement strand
CATTCTCTCCTAAGGACGAAAAATTCCAAACTATGGTCCTAAAGGTTATCGATTCCTCTACGGAACTGGAAGTGCTCTAAGATGAGCTCCGCAGAATTGCGAACGATAGTAGAGGATACAATCTTTTCAACTGGGTGGATCGATACAACGTTGAGTATAGGATCGACCTGCTTGCTACTGATAGACTATTGTTTCCAAGACTGTTTACGGACGGTGGAGTTCGACAGTGACCACTGCGGACTCGGGGCCTTAATACGGACTCCTAACGAGCTTGTGGAGTTGGAGGAGTATGTGCCTGTGCACTCTTACAATTTCAGTAAGACGCATTGGCCACGCTTCTCCAATGCCTTATCGAGTGAACTTGCTTCGAACGACATTTTTCCACTAAATGACAGGAATCTGACGAACGTTGAGATCAACAGAAGCCTTAGTCAAATGGATGAGAAAATACAACGCACGATGGACAGGACAATCCCAAGATACAAAGAACAAGACGCAACTGGAAAATACAGACGCGCTACAATAGACGCGCTACACAAACACAAAAGTAGACTACTAACAAGACTAAAACTCTTATACAGACGGTTTACTGACAGAAACGACCCGGAGATTAGGAGACTGAAGTCGTCGGTCAAAAACTTTAATCTGCTTATGAAACAGAACTGTAGATTATCTATTAATTTCTTTTGGGATAACAAGAAACGGGCCGTTAATTCTTGCGACCCAAGTATGTTTCCCCAAATTATTAAAATATTTCGGAGGAATGATCAAAACGATATTCCTTGCCTTAAGCTTCCGAGAAATACTGACAACGAAGACGTACCTACCATCGCAGGTATATATCCAGGGAATGCCGTTCTTGATGACGACTTTTTTTTATGATTAAAGGTCCGCAAGAGAAGGTGGAAGCAGTAGGGGCTGCTTTCCAGCAAAATCATAAGGTGAATGCTAGCATTCGCCCAAATCACGACCTGAATAACAGAGCTCTGGTGCACCATTTTTATCTTCGAAACAGCATTGCGCAATGGCGATCTGAGAACACTGGTTTCACCAGGTTTTATGAAGACAATTTGGCCAACGCCACTAGCGCCGAGCTAATTGTGCCTAGTTCCCTGCTTATATCGAAGGTAGAGCTCCGTCGATGGTAGAGCAGGAGTCGATGGTATACCCAACGTTGTACTGTGACATCTTCCTAAGGAAGCAGTAGACATTTACAATACACTGTTTAACAACGCGCTGAATAAAGCATATAATCCGGTGCGTTGGAAGACAGCTGTGGTTTATACTCTCCCGAAAAAGGGAAAGGATAGCTGCAATCCCGCAAATCTCCGTTCGGTAAGTCTTCTCCTGAGTATCAGTAAGGACTTCGAAAAAGTTCTTAATAACCAAGTGGGCAGAGGACAAAAATATTATTCCGGACAATCAGTTTGGCTTTAAGGCGTTGCATGACACCATTCATGCTGCGTCTAAGCTAGTTTCTGATATCCAATGGAACAAAGTTAAGAATCAATGCACGGGTGCCATTTTAATTGATTTGGAAAAGGCCTTCGATACCGTTTGGTAGGAAAATCTTTATCTGAAGTTGACCAGACTTGGCATAAGTAAACCATTGCAATACATTCTGTATGACACGCTTAATGGTAGAAAGTTTGTTGTCAAAAGTGGCAATGTAAATTACCACAACATTTTATATAATAAATGGTCTACAGCAAGGAGCGGTGAACTCAATGATCCTCTTTAGTATTAACACCAGTAATCTGATAGGTTGTCTCACTCATGCGATTGCGTATGACATGGTAGCCTACAGCACGAGTCCAAAAGTCCAGGTCATTAGAATTCTCTTGCAGCGTGATTTTGACAAGATTCAACAATATTGCGATGACTGGAAATTGAATATCAATTTCCAGAAATGCAAAAATATCCTGTTAAGAACCCCATTGTCTAGGGCTTCTAGAGATACGAGAAAGAACTGGAGAAATCTAGTGATCGTTGGACCAAGTTTACATCCATTGGCGAGTTAAAGTGTAGTTAAGTACCTTGGTATCTGGCTGGATCAGTATCTGTATTTCAACCGACATAAAGATGCTTCTCTGTCTAGAGCTAGGGAGTACAAACGATACTCTTCCAGAGAGGTCCTATATAATAGGGCCAACGTTAACAAGATAGATAGCTTCTTGTTGAAGCTTATTCGCGGTCATGTTGCGAGTGCTACGACCTCTTCTAACGGACTCATATTTGGGGCTCACTACCCAAATGATGAATTCTTTAAAAATACACGTTTAAGCGGCTTCATTCTACCCGAGGCTTTCCTATTTTCAGATAGTCGAGGGCTGATACAGGATAGAGTGGCGGTCCCGTTAATCTACCACGTCGGCCGTAAGATTGTGGATCGGTGACTCCTGTACGACCGAGCGCCTTCGGTTCAGTAGGGCTGTGTCCAATCGGGACCTTCGGGATATATTTAAACAAGCTCGGCAGTTTAAATGGTTGACCGACAAAATTTGATTATTTAAAAAATGGTCAATGTTATCGCCTTTGTCAGGTTACATAAGATTAAGGTAGTTTTTAGGGGGGATAGACAGAAAAAAAATTAAAAAATAAAAAAAAATTAGAAATAGAAAATACAAAACACGAAAACACAAAAAATAACAAAAAAACAAAACCGCTGCTGTGGCTGTTCTAGTTATAGGTAGTTTTAAGTAGGTTTAATTTAGGTACTAGGGTAGTGTTAAGTTGTATATGACAAATAAAAAAAGATCCTTAATTTGAGTTTTTTAAATAATATTTTCCCAAAGTAAATAAATATATTCATGATTTTTTTAAATGAACTTAATAAGAAGATGACAGGCAATAAAATAAATGGTTATGGGAGTTAAGAGCGCCCGCATAGGGCCAGAGCCAGTTAGTTATGTTAAGTAGGGAAATTTAATCTAGTTTTTAAGGTTTTTGGTCTAGCTGATAATTAAGATTAAGAAATGATTTTAATAAAAACTGAATTTGAGGAAATTATCTATTACATAGTACATAGTACATAGTACATAGTACATAGTACATAGTACATAGTACATAGTACATAGTACATAGTTCATAGTACATAGTACATAGTACATAGTACATAGTACATAGTACATAGTATATAGTACAAAGTACATAGTACATAGTACATAGTACATAGTACATAGTACATAGTACATAGTACATAGTACATAGTACATAGTACATAGTACATAGTACATAGTACATAGTACATAGTACATAGTACATAGTACATAGTACATAGTACATAGTACATAGTACATAGTACATAGTACATAGTACATAGTACATAGTACATAGTACATAGTACATAGTACATAGTACATAGTACATAGTACATAGTACATAGTACATAGTACATAGTACATAGTACATAGTACATAGTACATAGTACATAGTACATAGTACATAGTACATAGTACATAGTACATAGTACATAGTACATAGTACATAGTACATAGTACATAGTACATAGTACATAGTACATAGTACATAGTACATAGTACATAGTACATAGTACATAGTACATAGTACATAGTACATAGTACATAGTACATAGTACATAGTACATAGTACATAGTACATAGTACATAGTACATAGTACATAGTACATAGTACATAGTACATAGTACATAGTACATAGTACATAGTACATAGTACATAGTACATAGTACATAGTACATAGTACATAGTACATAGTACATAGTACATAGTACATAGTACATAGTACATAGTACATAGTACATAGTACATAGTACATAGTACATAGTACATAGTACATAGTACATAGTACATAGTACATAGTACATAGTACATAGTATATAGTACATAGTACATAGTACATTAGTAAATCTAATTTTTTCTCAAAGACATGAAGGTTGATGTGATAAAATAATGTTCGACAATAGACTTAATGGATGAAACTTTAAAATGTTGTCGAAGGACATGTTGTAAAAATAGTTGGTATAGTTTGAAACGAGAGCAAAACTCTGAAGTCCAAAAACACAACGCACTATGCTTTTAAACGGAACATTAAGTTTGCGTTTGGAGGCATAGCTACAATTGTCAAATGTTTCACAACTGAAGAAAAGAATATGTTAAGCGACTTATTTAGCGATTAGGCATCGGCTTTTAAAGGGGGTAAGGGAATACGTGGCCCATAGTGTGCGAAGTTAATATGTTTGTCCCAGGTTAAGCTCCTATTGAAGGTCACTCTGAGGTTTTTAGCAGTTTCCACGTACTTAATTTTTTCACCATTAAGAAAGATGGAGGGAAAATATGACAATCTAGTGGCTTTTTAGAAATAATCATGCAATTAAATTTCTTGGGATTCAAGACTAGACTAAAAAGATTTGACCATCGATTTATTCGTTTAAGATCTTCATTCATAAAAAACCACCGTGCTCTATTTAATCCAGTGGACAACTCAAGGTGAGTTGAACGTCATCGGCATGAGTACATATGAGTCGAACAGTGCTTAACCAGAGAAGGAAGCTCATTGATGTACAGTGAAAAGAGAGAGGTCCCAAAATGGATCCCTGTGGAACACCACTTGTTACAGAAATTAGGTCAGAAAAGTTATCATTTGTGGCAACTGCTTTTGTTCTATCTGTAAGATAAGTCAGATTAAGTTTAACGGCACATGGCGAGAAATTGTAAAATAGTTTAATCTTGTGACATAAGGTAGAATGGTCTACCACATCGAACGCCTTAGAAACGTCTAATAGGACCAAAAAAACACCTTATTATCATCAAGCGCAGGACGTTTTTCTTCAGATACTCTTATTACAGCAGTAGTACAACTGTATTTGTGTCTAAATCCAGATTGTCTAGAACACAAAACACTGTGCCCAGCAATATGAAGTTGAATTTGTTTTTGTAAAACCTTTTCAAATGCCTTTGATAAGAAGAAAAGGATAGAAATAGGTCTGAATTGCGTTCCCTTGGAAGTTTTAGGATCGGGAATGATTTTGGCTGACTTCCATTCAGAGGGAAAAATACCTCTTGTTGGAATAGAATTTAATGTATGAGTTAAATACGGTAAAAAAACATGTAAAATTATTTTCAGGAATAAGGGATGTATTTCATTAAGCCCAATAGCATAACATTTAATGTAGAGTTAACTTTCGAGTACATCAATGGAGCTAACCACAGTAAAACAGAAGATAGGGCAACGAGCAGTAATGGAAGAATTTTCAGTTATTTGAGAAATTTGATGAGTGTTGTTAGCTGGCTGTGAGGATACAAATTGATTATTAAGCGCATTAGTGTCCAATCCATCAGAGTTGAAACAGTTGAGTTTCCCAAACCTTATGTTACGTACGCTCTGCTACAGAACTTTAACACCAAGGGACACACTAAGACGATTTGAATAAGTTAAAGTTTTTGTTGTTTGTATTTCAAGGACAACTTTGTTAAGGTGCGAACGATAGATCTGCCAGTGTTCATCTAAGCGGTAGAGTGCAAGATCTCTCTGTCGCATAAGCAAACGTATTTGGTTAGTCAGCTAAGGTACACCAACTTTAGGTTGCACAGTTTTTGTTTTTAATTCAACATGCGAGTTGAAAAGATGCAAAATATTCAACTTCAAGATTCGAACTTGATCATTAGGGCAGGGAAGGCAATAAGTGTTACTCCAATGTATACTTCGGACTTGTTCACCAAGCAAAGGGTAGTTGATATTCTTAAAATCCTTATATTTAAAAGTGCGAGGCGAGGAGGAGGTATCAAAATCAAAAGTGAGATATACAAGATCATGTCTCGAAAAAGCAGGCACAGATAGCTGATCATAAAAAAGAACCTTTCTCATAGGACTGACTAGGAACAGATCCAGTAACAAAGAGGAATTCTCAGAGAAATGCGTAGGAGTAGTAGTGTTGACAGGGAACAAGTTAAGTGATTCCATTTAATCAACAAGATTGTTTTCAAGTAGGAGATTGCTATTGAAATCCATACACAATATAATATTTGGGCTAGAGAGGGATATGAGTTCCAGTTAAGCCATAAATGGCAACAAGTTAACGTTTCTATTAGGTCAGTAAGCAGTACCAACAAGAATTTTCCTGTCATTATTTCCAAGTTCTACGAACAAATACTGAATATTGGAGCCCACGGAGGATATATCGTTTTGTTTACATTTGATGCCATTCCTTACATAGATTGCAACGCCAACTCCGACGCGGCCAACCCTGTCACAGCGCAAAGTACGGTAACCATTAAGACTACACATTGCATTATTAAAGTCATCCCTTAGCCACATTTCAGACTTACATTTCACATCAACCAAGGATTTGTCAAACAAATCACGGAACTCGTCAATCTTAGGTAGAAGACTTTGTGCATTAATATGACAAACATGCAGCCCGTAGTTTTGTTGTCTGAAAACCTTAAACATATTACTTAAACATTCCGACACTTAAAATATGTTATTAAAAACAACACAAAAAAAGAGAAAAAAGATGTTTTGAGCACAGGAAAATTTGTACAAAAGAAGAATCATAAGCAGAAACAAAATTTATGTTGAAAATTAAAAATAAAATGAAAATAAGAGTAAGAAGCAAAAAATGTAGAGATATAAGAATTTAAAGTAGAAAGAAAGAAATTATTTATGTACAGATATAAATTAAAAATTATAGTTGGCAAAATAATAATTTTTTTTTATAACTTTATTCCATGCAAAATACATTATGTTTACAATATCCTTAATAAAACTTATTATGCAATACGAAATAGCTAGGAGCATTCATTTACCAAAGGCAAGAGTCGAATGGACCGTGAGATCTAATATGATCTAATAAACATGTTTCGGTAATATTGATGAGGATCAATATACAAATTTAAATTTTTAGCTACACAAAACAATTAAAAAATATATCAATAAATAAAAGTTAAAAAAAGTTATTAAGTATGAACATTAGTTTAACAATTTAAAATATTGATAAGAAAGAGGATCAGATAAGATTTTAAAAATTGAGACAAAGAAAATGCGGCAAACTCAACTATTACATTTATAAATAAACTTATTTCATTATGGTTCAAAGTAAATAGCAAAGATTCAATTTTTCTTAAGAATACCGATCTGCTTCTCTCGCATCTCAGACTTCCAGGTAAATTATTAAATAATCTAGGTGTGGTTACATCATAGAAAAGTGAAAAATGTGTTTTTTCATAGTGGGAACAGTTACCAGATTTAGGTTGTTCACATGTAAATTATAAGAATCATATAGTCTCGATGCCGTATATCCAGATTTTTCAAAAAATGTTTTTAAGACTTTATAAAAGTATAAATGCTTTAGAGGTAAAATCTCAAGGTTTCTAGACAGTTCAAAGCTATGAGCTTTACGGTTGACCTTACATAAAATTCGAATGACACGCTTTTGTTTAGTGAGCAAAATTTCAATTTTATTAAAATGAGTACCACCCCAGCAGGTCAATCCAAATTGCAACCGTGATTTTTTAAATAAACCAATTTTAAAACAGGCTGGCTATAGTATAGGCTAAGATGGTAGATATGCCTAACTACGATATTTAAGTATTGTTTCAGGTCAGTAGTATAGTATGATCTTTCCAGCTTAACCTATTATCCAATGTAATACCTAAGTACTTAAAACAGTCAACATGCTCAATGTCAAAGCAGCTAATAGAACAATTTTTATCAAAACTATATGTCTTTCTTTCCAAAAAATGATAAAAAAATTTTTTCAAGTGAAACTTACAACAGCTTGGTGAATGATATCTCAGTACCACGTCATCACAGACACTTCCTGATAGGTTGAAAATCATATATTTTGTTTTATCACTAATTATCAGTTTATGTTGAAAGAACCACTGCCGAAGTATCTCTAAGTCATTACTGGCACTAACAAATAAATCAAAATAGTTTTTGGTGGAGTATGATAAAGCTGTGTCATCAGCAAACGCTGTAATTTTACCATCGAAACTTCGAACAAAGAGTGAATTTACAAAAATTAAAAACAGTATTGGGCCCAAAACAGAAACTTGGGGGACACCAAGATTCGCATTTCTCACCGTGTTAAAAACGTCTTGTATTTTTACTTTTTGTTTACGATTATTAAGGTATGAAACAAACCAGTCATAGACAAAGCCACGAAATCCCGCCTTATACATTTTATTAAGAAGCAAAGTATGGTACACCATATCAAAAGCCTTTGTTATGTCAATGAATATAGAAGTTGGAACATAAGATTCATTAATGCTGGAATAAATTTCGCCACAAAGTTTCAATACAGCTACTTCTGTTGATCTGCCTTTTCGAAACCCAAATTGTGATTGATTAAAGAAATTATTTTTGTCTTGAAAGGAAAGCATTCTGGATTTCACACCTTTTCAAAAATTTAAAAAAAGACAGATAGCAGCGAAATAGGTCTGTAGTTGTTAAGTTTAGTAGTTTCACCGTTTTTGTGCAGCGGAATAACTATTGCCAACTTAAGGGATTCTGGAAAGATTCCCTTTTTAATGCTGAAATTAACTATGTAACTCAAAACATCCGAAACAAAATACGAGATATTTTTTTAAAATTTTTAAGAAATCATGTCATCTGATGATGAGTTAGACATTTTGAGAGACATAATAATTTGGTGAATTTCCAGTGGCAAAAACTCTCAAAGAAAAAATTTTCACCACAAAAACTTTCTTCAACAATAAAGTCAGCACAAAGACATTCCCTTGAAATAAGAGGCAGATCAATATTTTGGGTTATATTAGAAAAATATTCATCAAATGAATTAGTAACAGCTGAGGGATTGTTGACCAAGGAGTCACCATTTCTTAAAGAAATGTCAATTTTTTTCTTATTTTTATTAAAAATCTCATTAAAATTCCTTTTTAGAGTTGCCGGCATTAGAAGTTTATTTTAAAAAAAATATCTCTACAGAGGAATCAAAGTCTTAAGTTCTTTACAAAGATTTTCTAAACGTTTTTTGAGTCTATTATTTAAAGGATGTTTTTAGACCTTGACATATAATTCATTCTTTTTTTTAATTTTTTTGAGAACATGTATGCTCATCCATTGCTTAAGACAGGATAATTTTTTATTGTTATTATTAACAGCTTGACTACAATTTAAAATCAAGAGTTGAAGTTTTTTAAGAAACAAATCGTAAGCAATTGATGGATCATTGGCACTATAAACTTCTTCCCAAAATTCAAAAGTCAAAGCCATTTTTAGAGCAGAAAAATTATTTTTTTGAAAGCTGTTTACATTGTTTTGCTTGATTCTTATTGCACTGCACTCAAACTGTTTGGTGGTTAAGCTGTGATCAGTTATCCGAAATTCTCCTACGTCCGTTTTGTAGCATATATCATTATTCCTATGAAGCCTTATAAATATATGATCTAAACAAGATGGACCTCTAGTGGGTTGATTTATCAAAGAGGAAAAACCGAGTGAAAAAATGACCGAAAGAAAATAATCAGCTTCAGTTGAGTTTGACAGAATATCAAGTTAAAATCACCTAAAAGAACAAAAAATTTTCAACTTTGACTATCCTAAAATAAAGAGAATTCATCTGTAAAGGCGTTAACAGTGCAAAGATGTAATCTGTAAACTCCAACAAAAAAGTAATTAATTCCAGATATTAAAAAATTTAAGCAAGTCATATCAGCACTTTTTAAATTTAGTAAAGAAACTTCATACAAAATGTCGTTTCAATAAAACACCACCACACCTCCCGCTGCGTAAGCATCGTTACAAGAAGCAGTGAAAGAAAAACCTGGAATGCAAAGATTATTTATTTCAAATTCATAAATCCATACTTCAGAAACGAATATGAAATCTGGTAAATGGTCTAAAGAAGCGAGATGAGCCAGAAAAGTTTTCAAAATTCTTACGCAAACTGCAAATATTTTGATGAATTGCAGATAAGCCTGAATATGATTCATTGTTAAGATGATCAATACAAAAACAATTCACTGTACTACTGTTTAAAGAGGAAGGACTTGTTATACTACTTAAATCATATTTATGAGGATCTGATAAAGAATATCTTTAATTATTTTTTAAAAATTCTGTTTTAAGAGATTAAAAAACAAAATTATTCTTTATAAAATACTCGCAACTTTTAATCTTAATTTCACCTTCGCCTTCTTTTCTCCTAATAAGAACAGTGGAGTCCCTTATCCAGAGAAATTTGCATTTTTTTGACGTTTCAACAGCATAGCCTTCTGAAGAAGAGATCAAGTGTAAGAAGTGAGACAATCGTTAATATAAATGCGCGTCTTATTGTTGTTGTCTCCAAATGGATTTGCTTGCAATTTGATTTTTTTCCCCCAAAGATTTTGTATAATCATCTTTTTGTAAGAGAGAGAAGCAAACTTCACACATACGACTTTGTAAGAAGAGTCAGCAGCATCAGGAGAATTATTTTTGACCTTCCGTTTTGATTTCAGATTCTTCACAAAACAGGTTTCGATGTCGTTTGGATTAAATTGTAGACCCACTCCACTGGTAATGAGTTGAAGAACCTTATCTTTAGCATTTGCATTACTCACATCAGGTACACCAACAATGTCTACAGCAAACTGCTTATCCCTTTGCTCAAAAGCATTAAGTTTAACCTCCAAAAAGTTCACAGTAGCCTTAAGCGAAGCATTACTATCTTCTATAGATCTTGTTTTATCAATAGCCTCAGTATTTAGATGTTGAAGTTTAATAATCTCTTCATGTGCAACAGTGTTTTGATTTTGAAGTTGTTTGATTTCATTAAAGAGCATAATATCAAGAGTTATTGGTCCATTAGTAGCAGCACTTTTTTCGTTGAAGTGGGAAAAGAGAGAGCAACAGCAGAGCAGGATCCAGTTTGAGTGTTAGAAATCGCTGAGTCATGACGACCGTGGAGGTGTAAAGATTAAAAACTATTAAGAAGCAATTGATCAACCGTAGTAGACCTCCGTCGTTGTTTGAGACACTTTTCAGACTTATGGGCAATTTTGTTTTTTATCATAAACTCGATTTGTGATTTTACTTGATTTGCACACTTAGCATGAGAATAATTACAGCAGATTTGGCAACGAATTTTTGGATCACTACGTATAATAATTAGATCACACAAAACACAATTCATTCTAGATTATAAATGACTTTACTTATCATTTTGACTTTTAAAAAGAAAGAGCAATTCTCAAACGAAGTGACCCCATCAACACACGAAATGAGAATGATACACGAAATGAGAATTATAAATTTCTTTATTAAAGCTGGCAATGCTGTCAAGGTCTTCGATACTTTCGACCAATTCTACAGTGTCATCCAGTTGACGTTTGGAATAAACAACTCCTCGTGAGGTAAAAACAGATGCTAGATGTTTACATTTTTTCAGCTTCAAAGCAGTCTTTAATATTATCTGATTGTGATGAATCAAACATTCGCGCAGTTTGATAATTCGGGTGGAATTCATGCCGACGTGTTGTAAACACAGTTCTTCTTTAGTTTGCTTACGAAAAAAAGTGATGGATTTTAGAACATTGTTGCGTTCATACGGTGTCTTGAATTTAATAATTATTCCCGTGTCTTTAGAAATACCCTTCGGCTTAGGGCGAACATTTTTTACAAGACTCTGTGGCTCTACTTTAAGTGAGGAGCAGAAATGTAATGAAAATCGATGTGAATTTTTCGTCTGCTGAGTGCGGGATACCAATTATTTTCTTGTGCGAATAGTGATTTTTTTTACAGCAGTCAGCTCACTAGGGATACGCTCAAGGTTGTTTTTCACATCGGAGAATTCAGAAGCCTTTTCGGTGAAGAATGTTTTGGAGACCCTATATTTACTACTTACGACAGTAAGTGACGATTTTACTTTGGAGATTTTAGACTGTAGTAAGGTAATTTCTGAGTTGGTGTTGACAAGTGACGACTCAAGATTCAAAACTTTGGTGTTAGTTTGTTCGATAGTACCACTTAATTCGCTTATTTGTGCATCGAGTTTTATAGATATATTATCTTCACTCTCAGTCAACTTCGTTGAGAGTTTGGCTATTTCATTTGACAAAAAACTTATGACAGACTTACTTTGTTTACGAAACATGTCGTTCCTTTTGGTTGAAGTTATTATTTCCTCTTCAAAGCTGGTTTGATTGTTAATGGAACACTGTGGCGCTGAGGTGCTGTGCTTGGGCGAGTCAGTTTTAATTCCCTTGTCTGTTTCAGAGCACGTAAGATTATTTTTTGGAGCTTTCTTTTGAAACTTAGACAGCGGGTGATTGGGGACAGGAGAGTCTTTTTGATTTCCTCTCAAGCAAGAGCAGGGACTATTAGGTGTGGAAGACATCTTCGAATTAGAGAGTAGTAAACAGGATGAAATTGGCACAGATCACGAATAGCGAAAAAAAATATTAATTTTAATTTTGCTTTTATTTAAAATCAATGCACTCAAAACAAAAAAAGATCCAAATTACTATTGTATAGTTTTAAAACTAGTCCGAATACTTTTACGGCCAAAAAATTAGAAGAAAAGAACACGCAATTGCCAGAAAAAAAAACGCACGTCTACTCAGTAGCTGTCATTCTTACGTTCACCATAAATACCACATAGTACGTAGTACAAAGTACATAGTACATATTACATAGGTACATAGGTACATAGGTACATAGGTACATAGGTACGTAGGTACGTAGGTACAAATGTACATAGGTACATAGGTACATAGGTACATAGGTACATAGGTACATAGGTACATAGGTACATAGGTACATAGGTACATAGGTACATAGGTACATAGGTACATAGGTACATAGGTACATAGGTACATAGGTACATAGGTACATAGGTACATAGGTACAAAGGTACATAGGTACATAGGTACATAGGTACATAGGTACATAGGTACATAGGTACATAGGTACATAGGTACATAGGTACATAGGTACATAGGTACATAGGTACATAGGTACATAGGTACATAGGTACATAGGTACATAGGTACATAGGTACATAGGTACATAGGTACATAGGTACATAGGTACATAGGTACATAGGTACATAGGTACATAGGTACATAGGTACATAGGTACATAGGTACATAGGTACATAGGTACATAGGTACATAGGTACATAGGTACATAGGTACATAGGTACATAGGTACATAGGTACAAAGGTACATAGGTACAAAGGTACATAGGTACATAGGTACATAGGTACATAGGTACATAGGTACATAGGTACATAGGTACATAGGTACATAGGTACATAGGTACATAGGTACATAGGTACATAGGTACATAGGTACATAGGTACATAGGTACATAGGTACATAGGCACATAGGTACATAGGCACATAGATACATAGGTACATAGGTACATAGGTACATAGGTACATAGGTACATAGGTACATAGGTACATAGGTACATAGGTACATAGGTACATAGGTACATAGGTACATAGGTACATAGGTACATAGGTACATAGGTACATAGGTACATAGGTACATAGGTACATAGGTACATAGGTACATAGGTACATAAGTACATAAGTATATAGGTACATAGGTACATAGGTACATAAGTACATAAGTATATAGGTACATAGGTATATTGGGCTAGAGATGGAAATGAGTTCCAGTTAAGCTATAAATGGCAACAAGTTAACGTTCCTATTAAGTCAGTAAGCAGTACCAACAAGAATTTTCCTGTCATTATTTCCAAGTACTAAAAAATACTGAATATTGGAGCCCACGGAGGATATATCCTTTTGTTAACATTCGATGCCATTTCTTACATAGATTGCAACGTCACCTCCGACGCGGCCAACATTGTCACAGCGAAAAGTATGGTAACCATTAAGACTACACATTGCATTATTAAAATCATCCCAAAGCCACATTTGAGACACACATATCACATCAATCAAGGATTTTTCAAACAAATCACGGAACTCGTCAATCTTAGGTAGAAGACTTTGTGCATTAATATGACAAACATGCAGCCCGTAGTTTTGTTGTCTGAAAACCTTAAACATATTACTTAAACATTCCGACACTTAAAATATGTTATTAAAAACAACACAAAAAAAGAGAAAAACGATGTTTTGAGCACAGCAAAATGGCTGGGTGCTGTATGATGGCTGGGTGCTGTATGAATAGGGTAGACCCTGATTGGTATCAACTTGGCGATGCCCAGCGTTGCAACTGTCTCATACGCATCAATTATGCTTATTTTACCTCCAAGTGGTAGCCATCGGGTACTGGTCTTGTCCACCCGGACTTGACTTGCTGAACTTATAAGCGCGAGTGTTGATCACAGAAAAATAGCAACACTATAATTGCCCTGCCATAAAACTCCTCTGTTTCTCTTGTTGGGTAGCAGTTTATTCTGTACGAACCCTTAGAAAGCAAGCGAGCGGCGGATGAGCTTCCAATTAAGTGAACCAACGGCGACGCTAACAGACAATATGCTAGGCACCCCATTGAGCTACTTCGACATATTCGGAGCTCAGGTTTTTGGGTCCTTTCACAACTATTAGTCAGGGTAGTGAAATAGAGAAGGTGGCGGATGAGCCCATATAGGACCAACGGTAGCTCTCACATCCCCGTAGTGGGTTACTGACTCTGGATTTCTCCAGCTCCTTTTCTCTAAGGAGAGCAGCATAGGGCCTGGTCCCATAGGTTGGGGGTTGTGCGTCGGGGTAACTTCCCTACCACGTAAAAAAACCAATAGTTCCGAAACAACCAATTGCCTCGGATATGGATGACCTTACTGATGACGACCCTAGCAAACGAAACAAGGACAACGAATTTTGGTTCTGCACGTGGAATGTCCGGACCCTTAACAGACCACGTGCAGCCGAACAATTAGTGGAAGCCCTAGATGGTGTCAAAGCCGACATCACAGCCATCCAAGAAGTGCGATGGGATGGTGAAGGCATCTACTACGGCAAGTGCTACAGGACAAGGAAACAGCAGCTATTTGGATGCGGATTTGTGATAAGAGGAAGGCTTAGGCAAGAAGTTTTGGGGTTTCGTGGCATAAGCGAACGCATTGTCACAATCCGCATTAAATCCAAATTTAGCAACATCTCGCTGATCTGCGTCCACGCCCCCACGGAGGAAAAAGATGACACGACCAAAGAAGAATTCTACGATCTTCTCGAGAAGACGTATGATGAATGCCCGAAGTACGACACTAAGTTTATTCTTGGTGATTTCAACGCCAAAATCGGAAAGGAGGGTAACTTTGGCTCGACAGTCGGAAAGCATAGCCTGCACGACAACACTTCCGGTAACGGACACAGGCTAATCGACTTTGCTGCGGGGCGAAGTGTCATCTTAGCTAGCACATACTTCCCACACCTCAATATTCACAAGGGGACCTGGCGGTCTTCCTGATCAAAATACCGTCAACCAAATTGATCACATTGCGATTGATAGCAGACATGCGTCCAGTGTCATGGATGTCCGCACTTTCCGAGGGGCCAACATAGACTCGGACCCTTACCTTGTTGTAGCTAAAGTGCGAATGCGGATCTCCACCAGACCGCAGAACCGAACATCCACTGTGAGAAAGTTTGATGTTGCTAAGTTACAATCGCAAGAGACCGCCACAACCTTTGCCAATCATATCTCCTCTTATCTCTTGACAAGCCCATCGCCTGCGCCAAACCCAGAGGCCCAGTGGCAACATTGCAAAATGGCCATCAAAACCGCTGCCACGGATGTTTTGGGTTTCATTAGGCGACCACAACGAAACACCTGGTTTGATGATGAGTGCAGGATCGCACACTTGGCCAAAGACGAAGCCTATCATGCAGTTCTGAATGCCAGAACTAGAGCTGCCAAGAGTGCTTTCCGTGCGGTGTACCAGCAAAAGAGGAAAGAGGAACATCGTCTTTTCAGAAGAAAAAAAAGAGAACTGGAAAAACGAATGGTTGAATCAATTGAGGGGTGCTACGGCAGAAGCAATGTTCGAAAGTTCTACCAAAGGGTAAAGCATTCGTCCAAGGGTTACAAAGCCCGAGCGGAAGCTTGTAGAGACGAGGGTGGGAATGTCGTTGTAGATACACAGTCGGTGCTGAGAATTTGGAAAGAACACTTCTGCAGACTGTTAAACGGCGAAGACAACCAACTAATCGCTGTCAGGCAGAATGATCCATTCGATTTGGATGATGATGAACAAAATTTCCGTCCTCCCGACCAAGAAGAAGTTCGGATAGCAATATCTAAACTAAAGTCCAACAAGGCTGCTGGAGCTGATGGCCTTACGGCTGGACTCTTCAAAGCAGCGGGAGATGACTTGGTGAGGAGCATACACCAACTCATCTGTACAATCTGGTCGGATGAAAGTATGCCTGACGAATGGAACCTCAGCATTGTGTGCCCTATCCACAAGAAAGGAGATACTCTAAGCTACGACAACTACAGAGGTATAAGTCTCCTAAATGTCGCCTATAAAATCTTGTCGGCCATTCTGTGTGAACGTCTGAACCCTTTCGCACGTGAACTGATTGGCCCCTATCAGTGTGGTTTCAGACCCGGTAAGTCAACCGTCGACCAAATTTTCACACTTCCGCAGATTTTGGAAAAGACCCAAGAATTCCAGATCGATACTCACCACCTCTTTATCGATTTTAAAGTTGCCTGTGACAGCGTAAACAGGAACGAGCTATACAGAGCCATGTCGCTTCTTGGCATCCCTGCCAAACTCGTTCGATTGTGCAGGATGACTATGGAGAACTCTCGCTGCTCCGTCAAGGTTGGTAAGAACACCACCGACTCATTTAATGTCGAGAAAGGCTTACGACAGGGTGACGCGCTGTCATGTAACCTCTTCAACATCATTCTTGAGGCAATCGTACGCAACTCGCATGTCAACACCAGCGGTACGATTTTTTTTAGATCCGTTCAACTACTTGGCTATGCTGATGATATTGACATTATTGGAAGAACGAAGCGCGCTGTCAGTGGAGCATTCGCAAGTATTGAAGTGGAAGCGGCTCGAATGGGTCTGGCTGTAAATGAAGATAAAACAAAGTATATGCTGTCCTCGGGTGAAGTAGATCATCACCGTAGGCTCGGACAAAACGTCACAATGGACAGATATAACTTTGAGGTTGTCAAGGACTTTGTCTATTTGGGTTCCACTATAAGAAGCAAAAAATGTAGAGATATAAGAATTTAAAGTAGAAAGAAAGAAATTATTTATGTACAGATATAAATTAAAAATTATAGTTGGCAAAATAATAATTTTTTTTTTATAACTTTATTCCATGCAACCTACATTAAGTTTACAATATCCTTAATTCTGTAATTATGTATACCAAATTAATAAAGCTTATTATGCAATACGAAATAGTTAGGAGCATTCATTTACCAAAAGGCAAGAGTCGAATGGACCATGAGATCTAATATGATCTAATAAACATGTTTCGGTAATATTGATGGGGATCAATATAAAAATTTAAATTTTTAGCTATACAAAACAATTCAAAAATATATCAATAAATAAAAGTTAAAAGAAGTTATTAAGTATGAACATTAGTTTAACAATTTAAAATATTGATAAGAAAGAGGATCAGATAAGATTTTAAAAATTGAGACAAAAAAAATGCGGCAAACCAAACTATTACATTTATAAATAAACTTATTTCATTATGGTTCAAAGTAAATAGCAAAGATTCAATTTTTCTTAAGAATACCGATCTGCTTCTCTCGCATCTCAGACTTCCAGGTAAATTATTAAATAATCTAGGTGTGGTTACATCATAGAAAAGTGAAAAATGTGTTTTTTCATAGTGGGAACAGTTACCAGATTTAGGTTGTTCACATGTAAATTATTAGAATCATATAGTCTCGATGCCGTATATCCAGATTTTTCAAAAAATGTTTTTAAGACTTTAATGCTTTAGAGGTAAAATCTCAAGGTTTCTAGACAATTCAAAGCTACGAGCTTTACGGTTGACCTTACATAAAATTCGAATGACACGCTTTTATTTAGTGAGTAAAATTTCAATTTTATTAAAATGAGTACCACCCCAGCAGGTCAATCCAAATTGCAACCGTGATTTTTTAAATAAACCAATTTTACAACAGGCTGGCTACAGTATAGGCTAAGATGGTAGATATGCCTAATTACGATATTTAAGTATTGTTTCAGGTTAGTAGTATGATCTTTCCAGCTTAACCTATTATCCAATGTAATACCTAAGTACTTAAAACAGTCAACATGCTCAATGTCAAAGCAGCTAATAGAACAATTTTTATCAAAACTATATGTCTTTCTTTCCAAAAAATGATCAAAAAATTTTTTCAAGTCAAACTTACAACAGCTTGGTGAATGATATCTCAGTACCACGTCATCACAGACACTTCCTGATAGGTTGAAAATCATAAATTTTGTTTTATCACTTATTATCAGTTTATGTTGAAAGAACCACTGCCGAAGTATCTCTAAGTCATTACTGGCACTAACAAATAAATCAAAATAGTTTTTGGTGGAGTATGATAAAGCTGTGTCATCAGCAAACGCTGTAATTTTACCATCGAAACTTTGAGCAAAGAGTGAATTTACAAAAATTAAAAACAGTATTGGGCCCAAAACAGAAACTTGGGGGACACCAAGATTCACATTTCTCATCGTGTTAAAAACTTCTTGTATTTTTACTTTTTGTTTACGATTATTAAGGTATGAAAAAAACCAGTCATAGACAAAGCCACGAAATCCCGCCTTATACATTTTATTTAGAAGCAAAGTATGGTACACCATATCAAAAGCCTTTGTTATGTCAATGAATATAGAAGTTGGAACATCAGATTCATTAATGCTGGAATAAATTTCGCCACAAAGTTTCAATACAGCTACTTCTGTTGATCTTCCTTTTCGAAAACCAAATTGTGATTGATTAAAGAAATTATTTTGGCTTGAAAGGAAAGCATTCTGGATTTCACACCTTTTCAAAAATTTTAGAAAAGACAGATAGCAGCGAAATAGGTCTGTAGTTGTTAAGTTTAGTAGTTTCAACGTTTTTGTGCAGTGGAATAACTATTGCCAACTTAAGGGATTCTGGAAAGATTGCCTTTTTAATGCTGAAATTAACTATGTAACTCAAAACATCCGAAACAAAATACGAGATATTTTAAAAAAATTTGAAGAAATCATGGCATCTGATGATGAGTTAGACATTTTGAGAGACATAATAATTTGGTGAATTTCCAGTGGCAAAAACTCTCAAAGAAAAAATTTTCACCACAAAAACTTTCTTCAACAATAAAGTCAGCACAAAGACATTCCCTTGAAATAAGAGGCAGATCAATATTTTGGGTTATATTAGAAAAATATTCATTAAATGAATTAGCAACAGCTGAGGGATTGTTGACCAAGGAGTCACCATTTCTTAAAGAAATGTCAATTTTTTTCTTATTTTTATTAAAAATCTCATTAAATACCTCCCATTCCTTTTTAGAGTTGCCGGCATTAGAAGTTTATTTTAAAAAAATATCTCTACAGAGGAATCAAAGTCTTAAGTTCCTTACAAAGATTTTCTAAACGTTTTTTGAGTCTATTATTTAAAGGATGTTTTTTGACCTTGACATATAGTTCATTTTTTTTTTATTTTTTGAGAACATGTATACTCATTCATTGCTTAAGACAGGATATTTTTTTATTGTTTTTATTAACAGCTTGACTACAATTTGAAATCAAGAGTTGAAGTTTTTTAAGAAAAAAATCGTAAGCAATTGATGGATCATTGGCACTATAAACTTCTTCCCAAAATTCAAAAGTCAAAGCCATTTTTAGAGCAGAAAAATTAATTTTTTGAAAGCTGTTTACATTGTTTTGCTTGATTTTTATTGCACTGCACTCAAACTGTATGGTGGTTAAGCTGTGATCAGTTATCCGAAGTTCTCTTACGTCCGTTTTGTAGCATATATCATTATTCCTATGAAGCCTTATAAATATACGATCTAAACAAGATGGACCTCTAGTGGGTTGATTTATCAAAGAGGAAAAACCGAGTGAAAAAATGACCGAAAGAAAATAATCGCCTTCAGTTGAGTTTGACAGAATATCAATGTTAAAATCACCTAAAAGAACAAAATTTTTGCAACTTTTGTTACGGTAAATTTTACCGCAACAAAAACTTCCCTTCGGTCGTTCTTTTTCCATTTTCTTTTTCTCGTTGTGGCTGCAAAATTTTGGCGAAGTTGAGGGCAACCATGGTCTCATCAACCAGTGGTGTACCTAGCCTTATTTTGCAAAAGCAACCCAAGCAGGTGTTCGAGTACGACGTAATAAAACGAGAGGAGAGCCGGCGGATGAGCTGAAGAAGTAACGAGTCATTCGGACTCTTACTTACTTAAAACAACCAACAACAACTTAACATCTTTTTATTAAAATCTTTTCATTTTAACGTAACGTAATTTTAACTTTTCTCTTAAAATAACGTAAATTAGTTTAATGTACAAAATGGGTTCTTAGCGCGATTAGATTAGTTTTGTAGAATTTAAAAAAAATAGCTTAAAAGTAACGCTCCTCTCTGTATTTCCGAAAATAGTTGGTTAAATAATTCACGCTTCTAGTCCCGCGCGATAGTAGTAGAGTAGTAGGAAAAAGCCTATTTGAGACTTCTCCTCCATTTTATTTCTTTTCAATTTTTCTCGAAAAGAGTTTTAGTTGGAAAATAGTCTGAACTCGTCCATAATGTTTCGACAAGTTTTGGAAACACATCCAACAACTTGTCGAAACGTTGTTTGTGTGCGTGAGAGTAAGTTTTGGCAAGTTTTGGAAACACATCCAACAACTTGTTAAAACCGTGTTTGTGTGCGTGTGAGTATGTTTCGTTAGATCCCACCACGGTTGTTTTCTAGGAGAGCGTCATGCTTCCAGAAAGCCGTGACCGATGATCTCGAAACGAAAATTTGGAAAAGAAAAATATCGAGAGATTTTGAGGAGGAAAAAAATCGAGGAGGAGATATATTTATTTAAAAGTTGGACCGAGGATAATTGGGGACGAAAAACTAGGATTCGAGTCGTGAAGGATTTTAAAAGATAGGAGAAAGGAGACAGGAGACATTAAACAGAGATAAGTAGTTTGTGTGCGATTTTAGATGTAAATATATATATTTGTAATTCCAAATATATGTATTTATATTCAACCGATTTTGTATACGAGATTTCCGGGACGCGCTTAGTTTTTTTATTAAAGGCCCATTTTCATTTTGTATTTGTTTCTTTTTATTATTTGCTTTTAGTTTTATTTAATTTAAATCTCTAACTTGTTAATTTTACCTCGAGCCAAACGGCCATATTTACATTGTTTAACTTTTTTTTATTTAAAAAGGCTTTTGGGTTTTAGTCCAGGGATCTTCTGTCCCATGGTTTCCCAAAACAATAAAATAACAATTTCAATATAACACTCTTTCTTTTTATTCCAAGCATCGGTTCGTTATCTTCTATAATTAGTTTTGGAATTTTCTAATTCGGTTTTAGAAAAAAAAAAATTCCTGGCGCCCGCTTTTTTTTGCACCCTACTGTGCAGGCGAATATTTCCTTCTTTTGATAAACGATTTTGATTGTTCAATCAATCAAGTTTATCAAAATAAACCCAAAAATTCTTCCACAGAACCCACCCCAGCTGAGCAGTCGTGGTGACAGCTATTTTATCAAGCTGTAATTGCACTTTTTTTTCGTATTCTCTTTTCGCGTTATTCGTGTGTGGCCTATTGATATACCTACTATCATTCGTGTCGTGTGTCGCCGTCGGTGCGCGTTCAAAACTTATTTTCTTTTTAATATTTTTTTTTTAATTGAATTGTTCGCGGTAGTAATTTCGTTTAAATAAATAATTTTAATTAAATAAATTCCCCTACCCCTATCGTGCCGCGAAGAAAAAGTGCAATAAAGTGGCGCCCAACGTGGGGCCCAAAGTGGAAGAGTTTTTTATTGTTGTGTGTGGTGTTTTTTTTCTTGTCAATCTTTTGATTGGTTTCTAATTCATTTTTTTTATTGGTGTAGTTTTCTCGGGTAAACAAAATTGTTGTGAAGAAAAGGAGGAGCAGCGAAAAGGGCATCCAGCAAAAGAAGCAGTAGTAGCAGCAAGGAGTTTTGGTGATATTTTTTTTATTTATTTTGTTAGTGTTGTAAACTCGTTTTTTTTAATTTTGTGGTGTCTTTTGTTTTATATACATATTTTTTGATCTCTATTTTATTTTATTAATTTTGTTTTTGTTCATATAGGTACCTTGTTTAGAGTTTTTTTTTTTTTTTTGTTAGATAATTGTTTTTTTTCTCGCGTAGGATACCTACTTACATAAATAGTGATATTTATTTTCGTGTTTGAGTGGAAATCAAATTGAGTTCTTTAAGTGATAGCTGATAGTTTTGTATGTGTTTTTTTTCTCTCGTGGGATATTTTGTGGTATTATTTTGTGCTTGTAAATCGAGTGTAAATTACATTGAGTTCTTTTCAAGGATAGGTGATAGTTTTTTTTTCTTGTTGTTTTTTTCTAGCGTGGAATATTTCGCGATATTTATCTTAAAAATTGAGTGAATATTAAGTTGAGGTTTTTTGGTGATAGCATATTTTTTTTGAAGAAAACAATTTCTGGGTGATAGTTAATTTTTTGCTTGGGTTACTAATTGATTGTGATTGGTGTTTACGGTTGCCACCAACGTGAAAATTTCTGGGTGAAAATTTTAATAGAGTTTTTTTATTTAAGCTCGGGAAATAAAAAAATATAAAGTTTCGTGTTTTTTTTTTATTGAATATTTATTGTTTTGAATATTTTTTTTATATATATAAATCGATTAGGGTTGACTGGTTTTTTTAACTTTAAATAATTTTTTTTTTCTCTCGTGGTTGTTTTTAATTAGTTTTTTATTAAATATGAATATTGGGAGATTAGCACAGGACGAACTGGCCTATGAGATGAAGGTCAGGGGTTTAAAGGTAGGTTCTGTAGATGAGATGCAAAAGGCATTGAGGTCGTCAAGGTTGCTCGTTAAGAGAAACTCGATGGAGGTTAGCATGGTGTACCCGTTCACCTATGAGGAGGATAAGGATGCTATAGAAGCTAAAATTGAAAAGATTAGGGGCCTTCTTAAAGTACCTCCGAAGAATCCAAAGTCTTCGGAGTACATTTAGATTGTAACAAAGATTGAGTGGTGTATAGGTAGGTTAGCTAGGACCCCTTGTGAAGCTGAAGACGAAGAAGATGCTATCAGCTCACTTCGTAATAAAGTTTTATGTTTATTAGGAGATCTCACTGGTGATAGTGAGAATAGTGATAGGGAAGAAGAAATTGAGAAGGAAAAGACTCCCGTTAAAACGCAAACCCAACTTCAAGTACAAGTTGGTCAGACCCCAAATAGTGTGCGGTCTGCGTTAGGATTGGCTGGTGGGTCATAGTCTGAACCAACGCGTGTTGGCAGTAGTCCATCAGTCAGTGGTATTAGTGTTAGGGTCCCATTGGGACATAGGGTTGATAGGGGTAACACTTTTGTTGAACAAATGGTCGTTCAACAGAAGTGCACTGAACGTGTAGGGAAGTGGGGGGTGAAATTTACTGGTGACTCTAATGGAGCATCAGTGAATTCATTCCTGGAAAGAGTGGAGGAACTTCGTCTGGCTAACGATGTTCCGGACTCCCACCTTTTCAAATCCGCTTCGGAGCTTTTGTCGGGTAGGGCCCTTATGTGGTATAGGACGGTTTGGGAAGATTTAGGAGATTGGCAGGAACTCGTCAAGGAACTCAAAGCAGAGTTCCTTCCTGCGAATTACGATGATCTTCTTTTGGAAGAAATTAATCGGCGTTCGCAGGGAAAGGATGAAACTTTCGGCGCGTATCTTGCCACCATGAGGACATTGTTCTGAAGATTGTCGGAACCTTTGTCAGAGGGAAGAATGTTATCTATTTTGAGGAAGAATGTTGACCCGTTTTATCAGGTGCAGATAGCGAGTTCCAAACCAAAGACGGTTAAGGAACTTGCTGTCTTAGGTAGGGAACTAGATACCCTTAAGGTAAACGTGGACAGTTTTACTATACCAAGTAGAGGTAGGCATTTGTTGGAACCTGAATGTGGTTACCAACCGAGTTTGTCCGGACAACACCGAGTTGCGGCTGTTGCTCCAGTCCCAGAGAACCCTTTTAGACAGGTAGTTAGGTGTTACAATTGTCACAGGGATGGTCATTTGGCACAAAACTGTTCTGTGCAGAGGAAGTGTTTCGGTTGCGGGGCTGTAGGTGTTTATCGTAAGGATTGTAGGCGGTGTTCGGGAAATGGGGAACGGGCTCTTGTGACAGCAGGACAGGAGACCCGTCGGCGTTAGTTAGGTCGTCTGCTGACGATCAGCTGGAACGTCAAGTTCATTTAAGTTTCACTTTAGCGGCAAGCGGTAGGGACAGTAGGCCATATTTAGGAGTTAGGATTTATGGGATCAAGTTTTTGGGTCAACTTGGTTTAGGAGCCTCTCGTACCATTGTGGGTGGTGACGGGTGGAAAGTTTTAAAAGAATTAGGGCTTTGATAAGAGAAGAGTAGTGTTGGGTCAGTAGCGTTAGCAGATGGGGCAGGTGTAGGAGTAGCTGGGTCTATTTCTCTAGCAGTGGAGGTTGAGAATAGATCCATTTTAATAGAATGTCTGGTTATACCGAATCTCCCACACCAATTGATCTTGGGTGCCGACTTTTGGGCACTATTGGGCATAGTCCCGGATTTGAGATCTGGTATGTGGAGTTTTTCGAGCCAGGAAATGGTGGCTTCGGTAACAGACACGGTAGCAATTAGGGAAAAATCGGATTTGGACTATTTCAAAAATAAGAAGTTAGAACACTTGTTAGGAGAACTTTTTGAATCAATGACCGAGGGATTAGGGTGCACCAACTTAGTTGAGCACAAGATAAGGACGTCCGCAGAACCAATAAAACAACGATATTACCCTGTTTCGCCAGCGATTCAGAAACATATCGATCAGGAACTCCAAGAGATGTTTGAAGCTGGAGTGATCGAGAAGTCGAACAGTCCTTGGGCATCGTCGATTCTTATCGTTAAGAAGAAAGACGGCAGTTATCGGTTCTGCGTTGACTATAGGAAATTAAATGAGGTTACTGATATTGATGCTTATCCACTTCCATTTATTTCTTCAATTTTGGACAAGCTTCGAAACGCGAAGTATTTGTCCTCATTAGACATTAAATCTGCTTATTGGCAGATTCCAATGGAGGAAGAATCGCGTAAGTACACAGCCTTTACCGTGCCAGGGAGGAGTCTTTTTCAATTTTGTAGGATGTCATTCGGGCTCCATAATTCACCAGCGACATGGCAGAGGTTTATTGACGACGTTCTAGGTCCCGATTTAGAACCGTTCGTCTTTGTGTACTTAGATGACATTATCATTGTCACCGATTCTTTTGAGAAACACCTAGAAATTCTCAAAGAAGTTTTTAAAAGGTTAGGAGAGGCGGATTTAAAAGTAGGTAGGGAAAAGTGTAATTTCTGTAGGCCTTCTTTGAAATTTCTAGGTTATGTAGTTGACAGGAACGGGCTTCATGTAGACCCGGAAAAAGTGGAGAGCATGATGAGGATTCCTCCACCGAAAAACGTGAAGGAAATTAGGAGTTTTGTAGGGACTTTTTCTTGGTATCGAAGATTCGTGCCAAATTTTGCAATTCTAGTTAGACCTCTTACCGATCTCTTAAACAAAGGTAAGAAGTTCGAATGGACACAAGAGTGTGAGGAGTGTTTCAGGAAAGCCAAAGAGTGTTTGGTTACGGCACCGATCTTGACATGTCCGGATTTTTCCCGGCCGTTTGTTGTTCAGACAGATGCGTCAGATTTTGGTATCGGGGCCGTACTTTCTCAGAATTTTGAAGAGGGGGAAAAGGCAATTTGTTATTTGAGTCCGTCATTGAATAGGAATGAAAGGAACTACTCTACGACCGAAAAAGAGTGCTTAGCGGTTCTTTGGGCGATGGAAAAGTTACGGCCGTATCTCGAAGGTGTTCGATTTACGGTTGTGAGGGATCATCACTCACTGATCTGGCTTAGCAATCTTAAGGATCCTCAGGGTAGGTTAGCTCGTTGGGCCATTCGGCTCCAACAATTTGATATCAAGATCATCCATCGAAAGGGCAAAGAACATGTCGTTCCTGATATGTTGTCGCGAGGAGTCCCCGAAGTAGCCGGTGTCTCTGAAGCGGATTCGGACCCTTGGGTGGTCAAAATGAAATTGCAGGTAGAAAAGAGCCCGTTAGAATACCCATCCTGGCGAGTTGAAGATGGGCGGCTCTATAAACATGTTAGGATGAACCATATTGTTGTTCACAACGAGAATGAGGAGTGGAAATTAGTTGTAGGGAAAGGTGATAGGGCAAAGATTTTAAACGATTGCCATGATGCTCCGCTTTCAGGACACATGGGCGTTAAAAAGACTTTTGCTAGGGTAGCAGAAAAACATTACTGGCCCAAAATGAGGAGTGATATTACGAGATATGTTAGGGTTTGTAAGACTTGCCAAAAAGTCAAACCGGTGAATGAGAGGCCAGCTGGTCTTATGACTGAGAGGGTGGGAAATTCCCAACCGTGGGATATGATTTGTGTGGACTTAGTTGGCCCACTTCCGAAGTCGTCGCGCGGTTTTATATATATTTTAACGGTTGTCGATTACTTTAGTAAATTTCCCCTGTTGTTCGCGTTACGGTCCGCAACGGCGAAAGTGGTTTGTCGAGAATTAGAAGAAAACGTGTTTCCTCTCTTCGGTGTTCCAAAGTGGATCGTCTGTGACAACGGTCCCCAGTTCCGTAGCAAAGAACTGAAGACGCTTAATGAAGCGTACGGGTCACAACTTCGATATACGGCGCATTACCATCCGCAAGAGAATCCTGCGGAGCGCATCAATCAAATAATTAAGACTACGCTCCGAGCGTATGTCTCGGAAAACCAGCGGAGTTGGGATATGCAATTGGAAAAAAGGGCCTGTGCTATCCGAACTTCGCAACATGAGGTGTTAGGTGTTTCGCCATACTTTGTAAATTTTGGTAGGAACATGGTAACTACTTGCCATGATGTAGGGCTTAGAGATGGTGATAGGGACCAAGATAGAGGGGATACCGTTAGGCAGTTTCAGAAACAGAGACAGGAGATAGCTAGGAAGTTGGAAGCGGCGGGAAATAAGACCGCTAAAACTTATAATTTGAGGAAAAGAGACATACAGTTTCAACCTGGTGATCTCGTTTGGCGTAGGAATTATGCTCTGTCCGATGTGGCAAATTATTTCGCTTCTAAATTAGCGACCAAGTTTGTTGGTCCATTTAAGGTCAGTAGGAGGGAGTCACCTTGGACATACCTCCTGATAGACGATAAAGGGAAGGATCGGGGGACGTGGCACGTAAAGGATTTAAAGCCATTTATTGACACTTAGTCAAAAGTCCCATAATCTTTCTTTTAAATCGTAATTTTTTGTATTTTTTTTTTTTTTTTTTTTGGTAAATTGTCCAATTTTATGTTTTCAATTCGTGCCACTAATTCTTTTTTTTTCTTTTTTTCTATTTTTCTTTTTTAATATGATGGTAACCCTGTGTTGTGTTGTTTACCTTGTACTTTTACCCTCCAATCCTGGCCGAGCCTTAAGAAATGGTTTATTTTTCTTGAAAAGTAAACACATTTCTTGGGAGGTAAGGGTGGAATTTGTTACGGAAAATTTTACCGCAACAAAAACTTCCCTTCGATCGTTCTTTTTCCTTTTTCTTTTTCTCGTTGTGGCTGCAAAATTTTGGCGAAGTTGAGGGCAACCATGGTCTCATCAACCAGTGGTGTACCTAGCCTTATTTTGCAAAAGCAACCCAAGCAGGTGTTCGAGTACGATGTAATAAAACGAGAAGAGAGCCGGCGGATGAGCTGAGGAAGTAACGAGTCAGGCGGACTCTTACTTACTTAAAACGACCAACAACAACTTAACATCTTTTTATTAAAATCTTTTCATTTTAACGTAACGTAATTTTAACTTTTCTCTTAAAATAACGTAAATTAGTTTAATGTACAAAATGGGTTTTTAACGCGATTAGATTAGTTTTGTAGAATTTTGAAAATAGCTTAAAAGTAACGCTCCTCTCTGTATCTCCAAAAATAGTTGGTTAAATAATTCACGCTTCGAATCCCGCGCGATAGTAGTAGAGTAGTAGGAAAAAGCCTATTTGAGACTTCTCCTCAATTTTATTTCTTTTCAATTTTTCTCGAAAAGAGTTTTAGTTGGAAAATAGTCTGAACTCGTCCATAATGTTTCGACAAGTTTTGGAAACACATCCAACAACTTGTCGAAACGTTGTTTGTGTGCGAGAGAGTAAGTTTTGGCAAGTTTTGGAAACACATCCAACAACTTGTTAAAACCGTGTTTGTGTGCGTGTGAGTATGTTTTGTTAGATCCCACCAAGGTTGTTTTCTAGGAGAGCGTCATGCTTCCAGAAAGCCGTGACCGATGATCTCGAAGCGAATGGTTGTGTTGTGTCGTTGTATGTATGAGTGAATGACTGGAATGGACGAGGGAAGAAAGTTGTTGTTAAAAATTAAGACTTACAAGCGCGAATACAAAATTTGGAAAAGAAAAATATCGAGAGATTTTGAGGAGGAAAAAAATCGAGGAGGAGATATATTTATTTAAAAGTTGTACCGAGGATAATTGGGGACGAAAAACTAGGATTCGAGTCGTGAAGGATTTTAAAAGGAGATAGGAGAAAGGAGACAGGAGACATTAAACAGAGATAAGTAGTTTGTGTGTGATTTTAGATGTAAATATATATATTTGTAATTCCAAATATATGTATTTATATTCAACCGATTTTATATACGAGATTTCCGGGACGCGCTTAGTTTTTTTATTAAAGGCCCATTTTCATTTTGTATTTTTTTCTTTTTATTATTTGCTTTTAGTTTTATTTAATTTAAATCTCTAACTTGTTAATTTTGCCTCGAGTCAAACGGCCATATTTACATTGTTTAACTTGTTTTTATTTAAAAAGACTTTTGGGTTTTAGCCCAGGGATCTTCTGTCCCATGTTTTCCCAAAACAATAAAATAACAATTTCAATATAACACTCTTTCTTTTTATTCCAAGCATCGGTTCGTTATCTTCTATAATTAGTTTTGGAATTTTCTAATTCGGTTTTAGAAAAAAAATTCCTGGCGCCCGCTTTTTTTTGCACCCTACTGTGCAAGCGAATATTTCCTTCTTTTGATAAACGATTTTGATTGTTCAATCAATCAAGTTTATCAAAATAAACCCAAAAATTCTTCCACAGAACCCACCCCAGCTGAGCAGTCGTGGTGACAGCTATTTTATCAAGCTGTAATTGCACTTTTTTTTCGTATTCTCTTTTCGCGTTATTCGTGTGTGGCCTATTGATAGTAGGTACCAGCAAATTCGTGTCGTGTGTCGCCGTCGGTGCGCGTTCAAAACTTATTTTCTTTTTAATACTTTTTTTTAATTGAATTGTTCGCGGTAGTAATTTCGTTTAAATAAATAATTTTAATTAAATAAATTCCCCTACCCCTATCGTGCCGCGAAGAAAAAGTGCAATAAAGTGGCGCCCAACGTGGGGCCCAAAGTGGAAGAGTTTTTTATTGTTGTGTGTGGTGTTTTTTTTCTTGTCAATCTTTTGATTGGTTTCTAATTCATTTTTTTTATTGGTGTAGTTTTCTCGGGTAAACAAAATTGTTGTGAAGAAAAGGAGGAGCAGCGAAAAGGGCATCCAGCAAAAGAAGCAGTAGTAGCAGCATGGAGTTTTGGTGATATTTTTTTTATTTATTTTGTTAGTGTTGTAAACTCGTTTTTTTTTTAATTCTGTGGTGTCTTTTGTTTTATATACATATTTTTTGATCTCTATTTTATTTTATTAATTTTGTTTGTGTTCATATAGGTACCTTGTTTAGAGTTTTTTTTTGTTTTGTTAGATAATTGTTTTTTTTTCTCGCGTGGGATACCTACTTACATAAATAGTGATATTTATTTTCGTGTTTGAGTGGAAATCAAATTGAGTTCTTTAAGTGATAGCTGATAGTTTTGTATGTGTTTTTTTTCTCTCGTGGGATATTTTGTGGTATTATTTTGTGCTTGTAAATCGAGTGTAAATTACATTGAGTTCTTTTCAAGGATAGGTGATAGTTTTTTTTTCTTGTTGTTTTTTTTCTAGCGTGGAATATTTCGCGATATTTATCTTAAAAATTGAGTGAATATTAAGTTGAGGTTTTTTGGTGATAGCATATTTTTTTTTGAAGAAAACAATTTCTGGGTGATAGTTAATTTTTTGCTTGGGTTACTAATTGATTGTGATTGGTGTTTACGGTTGCCACCAACGTGAAAATTTCTGGGTGAAAATTTTAATAGTTTTTTTATTTAAGCTCGGGAAATAAAAAAATATAAAGTTTCGTGTTTTTTTTTATTGAATATTTATTGTTTTGAATATTTTTTTATATATATAAATCGATTAGGGTTGACTGGTTTTTTTAACTTTAAATAATTTTTTTTTCTCTCGTGGTTGTTTTTAATTAGTTTTTTATTAAATATGAATATTGGGAGATTAGCACAGGACGAACTGGCCTATGAGATGAAGGTCAGGGGTTTAAAGGTAGGTTCTGTAGATGAGATGCAAAAGGCATTGAAGTCATCGAGGTTGCTCGTTAAGAGAAACTCGATGGAGGTTAGCATGGTGTACCCGTTCACCTATGAGGAGGATAAGGATGCTATAGAAGCTAAAATTGAAAAGATTAGGGGCCTTCTTAAAGTACCTCCGAAGAATCCAAAGTCTTCGGAGTACATTAAGATTGTAACAAAGATTGAGTGGTGTATAGGTAGGTTAGCTAGGACCCCTTGTGAAGCTGAAGACGAAGAAGATGCTATCAGCTCACTTCGTAATAAAGTTTTATGTTTATTAGGAGATCTCACTGGTGATAGTGAGAATAGTGATAGGGAAGAAGAAGTTGAGAAGGAAAAGACTCCCGTTAAAATGCAAACCCAACTTCAAGTACAAGTTGGTCAGACCCCAAATAGTGTGCGGTCTGCGTTAGGATTGGCTGGTGGGTCATAGTCTGAACCAACGCGTGTTGGCAGTAGTCCGTCAGTCAGTGGTATTAGTGTTAGGGTCCCATTGGGACATAGGGTTGATAGGGGTGACACTTTTGTTGAACAAATGGTCGTTCAACAGAAGTGCACTGAACGTGTAGGGAAGTGGGGGGTGAAATTTACTGGTGACTCTAATGGAGCATCAGTGAATTCATTCCTGGAAAGAGTGGCGGAACTTCGTCTGGCTAACGATGTTCCGGACTCCCACCTTTTCAAATCCGCTTCGGAGCTTTTGTCGGGTAGGGCCCTTATGTGGTATAGGACGGTTAGGGAAGATTTAGGAGATTGGCAGGAACTCGTCAAGGAACTCAAAGCGGAGTTCCTTCCTGCGAATTACGATGATCTTCTTTTGGAAGAAATTAATCGGCGTTCGCAGGGAAAGGATGAAACTTTCGGCGCGTATCTTGCCACCATGAGGACATTGTTCTGAAGATTGTCGGAACCTTTGTCAGAGGGAAGAATGTTATCTATTTTGAGGAAGAATGTTGACCCGTTTTATCAGGTGCAGATAGCGAGTTCCAAACCAAAGACGGTTAAGGAACTTGCTGTCTTAGTTAGGGAACTAGATACCCTTAAGGTAAACGTGCACAGTTTTACTCCACCAAGTAGAGGTAGGCATTTGTTGGAACCTGAATGTGGTTACCAACCGAGTTTGTCCGGACAACACCGAGTTGCGGCTGTTGCTCCAGTCCCAGAGAACCCTTTTCGACAGGTAGTTAGGTGTTACAATTGTCACAGGGATGGTTATTTGGCACAAAACTGTTCTGTGCAGAGGAAGTGTTTCGGTTGCGGGGCTGTAGGTGTTTATCGTAGGGATTGTGGGCGGTGTTCGGGAAATGGGGAACGGGCTCTTGTGACAGCAGGACAGGAGACCCGTCGGCGTTAGTTAGGTCGTCTGCTGACGATCAGCTGGAACGTCAAGTTCATTTAAGTTTCACTTTAGCGGCAAGCGGTAGGGACAGTAGGCCATATTTAGGAGTTAGGATTTATGGGATCAAGTTTTTGGGTCAACTTGATTCAGGAGCCTCTCGTACCATTGTGGGTGGTGACGGGTGGAAAGTTTTAAAAGAATTAGGGCTTTGATTAGAGAAGAGTAGTGTTGGGTCAGTAGCGTTAGCAGATGGGGCAGGTGTAGGAGTAGCTGGGTCTTTTTCTCTACCAGTGGAGGTTGAGAATAGATCCATTTTAATAGAATGTCTGGTTATACCGAATCTCCCACACCAATTGATCTTGGGTGCCGACTTTTGGGCACTATCGGGCATAGTCCCGGATTTGAGATCTGGTATGTGGAGTTTTTCGAGCCAGGAAATGGTGGCTTCGGTAACAGACACGGTAGCGATTAGGCAAAAATCGGATTTGGACGATTTCAAAAATAAGAAGTTAGAACACTTGTTAGGAGAACTTTTTGAATCAATGACCGAGGTATTAGGGTGCACCAACTTAGTTGAGCACAAGATTAGGACGTCCGCAGAACCAATAAAACAACGATATTACCCTGTTTCGCCAGCGATTCAGAAACATATCGATCAGGAACTCCAAGAGATGTTTGAAGCTGGAGTGATCGAGAAGTCGAAGAGTCCTTGGGCATCGCCGATTCTTCTCGTTAAGAAGAAAGACGGCAGTTATCGGTTCTGCGTTGACTATAGGAAATTAAATGAGGTTACTGATATTGATGCTTATCCACTTCCATTTATTTCTTCAATTTTGGACAAGCTTCGAAACGCGAAGTATCTGTCCTCATTAGACATTAAATCTGCTTATTGGCAGATTCCAATGGAGGAAGAATCGCGTAAGTACACAGCCTTTACCGTGCCAGGGAGGAGTCTTTTTCAATTTTGTAGGATGTCATTCGGGCTCCATAATTCACCAGCGACATGGCAGAGGTTTATTGACGACGTTCTAGGTCCCGATTTAGAACCGTTCGTCTTTGTGTACTTAGATGACATTATCATTGTCACCGATTCTTTTGAGAAACACCTAGAAATTCTCAAAGAAGTTTTTAAAAGGTTAGGAGAGGCGGGTTTAAAAGTAGGTAGGGAAAAGTGTAATTTCTGTAGGCCTTCTTTGAAATTTCTAGGTTATGTAGTTGATAAGAACGGGCTTCATATAGACCCGGAAAAAGTGGAGAGCATGATGAGGATTCCTCCACCGAAAAACGTGAAGGAAATTAGGAGTTTTGTGGGGACTTTTTCTTGGTATAGAAGATTCGTGCCAAATTTTGCAATTCTAGTTAGACCTCTTACCGATCTCTTAAACAAAGGTAAGAAGTTCGAATGGACACAAGAGTGTGAGAAGTGTTTCAGGAAAGCCAAAGAGTGTTTGGTTACGGAACCGATCTTGAAATGTCCGGATTTTTCCCTCCATAGGTACATAGGTACATAGTTACATAGGAACATAGGTAAATAGGTACATAGGTACATAGGTACATAGGTACATAGGTACATAGGTACATAGGTACATAGGTACATAGGTACATAGGTACATACGTATATAGGTACACAGGTACATAGGTACATAGGTACATAGGTATATAGGTACACAGGTACATAGGTACATAGGTACAAAGGTACATAGGTACATAGGTACATAGGTACATAAGTACATAGAAACATAGGTACATAGATACATAGGTATAGAGGAACATACGTACATAGGTACATAGGTACATAGGTACATAGGTACATAGGTACATAGGGACATAGGTACATAGGTACATAGGTACATAGATACATAGGTACATAGGTACATAGGTACATAGGTACATAGGTACATAGGTACATAGGTACATAGGTACATAGGTACATAGGTACATAGGTACATATGATTACTGCTATCATTAAAAATATTTATTTTTAAATTTAAAATCGAAAAAAAGCAATATTCCTAAAAATAAAAAAATAAATACTTGGCAAAATAGCTCCAAGGGGGCCGGCCCTGTGACTAACAGTCTTAACCATTCTTGTGTGTGTGTTGATATTCTGCAGGCATGGAAGTGACCTAAATTAAATATAAATTACTTTATATAATATTTATACTCGGAAACTTTATATAGCCAATACGTCAATAAATAGAACGCCTTATTGGCGTATGGAACAGAAGTGAAAATATAAAAACAATAAAAGCCGTAAATTTCACGAGAGAATTCAACATTGGATAGAGATTTAACCTTTCAACTGGTGAAGCGATAAGAAACAAACGAAGAAAACTAAAGCTGAACCCAACTTGGTTCAGCGGAACCTTAATTCCAATACAGAAAGGTTGAAAGCTGGAGAAAACAATGAAATGGAGAGTGGCCAAAAGATCGGCAACTGTCAGAATTATGGAGCAGATGGGTAGCTCTCAAGACGATGACGACGACGACGACGACAACGATTACGACGACGGCGGAGCGGAAAACCACAATTAAGAGTCTGATTCGGAAAATTTCCCTGATGATAAAGTCTACATATAAGATGGAGGAGAAGGGAATTTTGTCCGGGGTTGCAGTGATTTGCTGGACTTAACTCCACCAGCAAACATGGATCAATTGCCCGATAATGGAAGAGGCAATTGCAGCTTTTACTGCTTTAATTGACCTCCTGACCAACACAATGCTTGAACTGAAAGCAAAACAAGATGCGGGTAGAGAAAAGGAGCGTCAAAACGCTCAAAACTTGCAGAAGACGCTACAAAAAAGCAGTCTACTGCACAAAAAGAAGCAGCATTCTCAGTTGCAAAACCATAAAGCAGCGCAGTAAAAAAGCTGCCCCAGTAATAATGCAGCTGCAGCCACCACAGATACTGCAGCAACAACCAAAAGAGCGACCATAGCAACAGCTGCCACCTAATCAGCCACAGCAGCAACAAGAACAAGAACAAATACAACAAATACAACAACCACAACAACAACAACAACAACAAAAACAACAACAACAACAACAACAACAACAACAACAACAACAACAACAACAACAACAACAACAACAACAACAACAACAACAACAACAACAACAACAACAACAACAACAACAACAACAACAACAACAACAACAACAACAACAACAACAACAACAACAACAACAACAACAACAACAACAACAACAACAACAACAACAACAACAACAACAACAACAACAACAACAACAACAACAACAACAACAACAACAACAACAACAACAACAACAACAACAACAACAACAACAACAACAACAACAACAACAACAACAACAACAACAACAACAACAACAACAACAACAACAACAACAACAACAACAACAACAACAACAACAACAACAACAACAACAACAACAACAACAACAACAACAACAACAACAACAACAACAACAACAACAACAACAACAACAACAACAACAACAACAACAACAACAACAACAACAACAACAACAACAACAACAACAACAACAACAACAACAACAACAACAACAACAACAACAACAACAACAACAACAACAACAACAACAACAACAACAACAACAACAACAACAACAACAACAACAACAACAACAACAACAACAACAACAACAACAACAACAACAACAACAACAACAACAACAACAACAACAACAACAACAACAACAACAACAACAACAACAACAACAACAACAACAACAACAACAACAACAACAACAACAACAACAACAACAACAACAACAACAACAACAACAACAACAACAACAACAACAACAACAACAACAACAACAACAACAACAACAACAACAACAACAACAACAACAACAACAACAACAACAACAACAACAACAACAACAACAACAACAACAACAACAACAACAACAACAACAACAACAACAACAACAACAACAACAACAACAACAACAACAACAACAACAACAACAACAACAACAACAACAACAACAACAACAACAACAACAACAACAACAACAACAACAACAACAACAACAACAACAACAACAACAACAACAACAACAACAACAACAACAACAACAACAACAACAACAACAACAACAACAACAACAACAACAACAACAACAACAACAACAACAACAACAACAACAACAACAACAACAACAACAACAACAACAACAACAACAACAACAACAACAACAACAACAACAACAACAACAACAACAACAACAACAACAACAACAACAACAACAACAACAACAACAACAACAACAACAACAACAACAACAACAACAACAACAACAACAACAACAACAACAACAACAACAACAACAACAACAACAACAACAACAACAACAACAACAACAACAACAACAACAACAACAACAACAACAACAACAACAACAACAACAACAACAACAACAACAACAACAACAACAACAACAACAACAACAACAACAACAACAACAACAACAACAACAACAACAACAACAACAACAACAACAACAACAACAACAACAACAACAACAACAACAACAACAACAACAACAACAACAACAACAACAACAACAACAACAACAACAACAACAACAACAACAACAACAACAACAACAACAACAACAACAACAACAACAACAACAACAACAACAACAACAACAACAACAACAACAACAACAACAACAACAACAACAACAACAACAACAACAACAACAACAACAACAACAACAACAACAACAACAACAACAACAACAACAACAACAACAACAACAACAACAACAACAACAACAACAACAACAACAACAACAACAACAACAACAACAACAACAACAACAACAACAACAACAACAACAACAACAACAACAACAACAACAACAACAACAACAACAACAACAACAACAACAACAACAACAACAACAACAACAACAACAACAACAACAACAACAACAACAACAACAACAACAACAACAACAACAACAACAACAACAACAACAACAACAACAACAACAACAACAACAACAACAACAACAACAACAACAACAACAACAACAACAACAACAACAACAACAACAACAACAACAACAACAACAACAACAACAACAACAACAACAACAACAACAACAACAACAACAACAACAACAACAACAACAACAACAACAACAACAACAACAACAACAACAACAACAACAGCAGCAGAGACGACAGCCGCAGAAACAATAGCAGCAGAGACAACAGCCGCAGAAACAACAGTAGCAGAGTCAACAGCAGCAGCCACAGCTCAAACCCAAAAAAGAAAAGGTGCCACCAATCTATACGTACAAGACGGATATTAAGGACACCATAAACTTATGCAAGTTGATCATAGGCGAAAAATGTACGGTAAAAAGATATAATGATCTGAAGCATGCAATTCAGTGCTCCAATTTAAAGATTACAAAGAAATTAAAGATTTATTGAAAAGAGCATCCACCGAATATTTTACATGGTCCCCTTAGGACGAAAAGTTCCAAACAATATTCCTTAAGGGTATCGATTAATCTACGGAACTAGATGTGGTCTTAGATGATCTCCGTAGAGTAGCGAGCAACGACCTCACGTTCATCAGGGGCAAGCCGTTTACCAGAGTAAGGTCAAGTCGGGAGAAACGGAGTATCCCAATATTCTTAGTTCAGCTCTCGCATAAAAACAAGCTGAGTAGTCTAAACAAAATAAACGTGCTGAACTACCTTATTGTACGCCTGGAGAAATTAAACAATAAAGACGACATGTCTCGATGCATGAATTGTCAGGGCGTGTTTGCGTGAAAGGCGTAGAAGGCCACAAAAAGGAAGAGTGCGAACTCGGGCAAGTTACGGCCGAAGATAGGGCCCAGCTTAAATGTGATCTTTGCAAGGGCTCCGGGTACCCTGCAAATTATCTGGGATGTCCAAAGTACCAGGAACTGAAGAAAGCAAAAAAGGTGGAATTAGAAAACTTGATAACGGATAGAAGAACTAAGGTACAGCTGTACCAAAGGTAGCCCCACAGGCCCCAGTGCCTACAGCTCCAACGGTGCATGAAGATGTCATGAAGGCGTTGCATACCATTGCAGGTATGCTTGCTGATGTCCAGAAACAGATCCGGGAACAGGCAGAAAGATTACTTCTACTCTTGTTTTCCCGTAAAAGCGCCGTTTGAGAGACCCCTTAAGATCCTAGCTGTGAATATGAATTCGCTGATAAGGATCGAACGCAGTGCAAATCTCTTTCATTTGCTAAAAGAACAGAGTCCTGATGTGTTCTTGGCTAGCAAAACCAAACTAAACCAGAAATACAAACTGCCTCATAGCACTTACAATATCGTAAGAAGACATCGACCCATCTCCACTCGTGGCGGTGGGGTCGCAATTTTCATATGAAAAGACTTTAGTTATAAGGTTTCTTATAATACGAAAAATGTATTATTGACCAATTTAGACTGTATTATATGTATGGAAAAAAGATTTATATCCTTTCCAACCATATAATAATGTTTCTTATAATAATGAAGTGCGCAGATTCGGGTTGCTAGAAGCCTGCATCATTTGCATTCCTCTCAAACTAGGGAAGCGAATGTACGTGATCTCGGCGTATGCATCAGAAGCACCCCAGTCTGCTTATTTTATATCAGAGCTCAAAAAACTTTTCGAATATCTTCGCCTTAATTTGTAAAATTACTATATCATGGTCGGAGATCTGAGCACCAGACATGAAGATTGGGGAAATCAAATTCAAAATCATAGTGGTACCATCCTTTCAATTGGATGGGTCGCTCGTTTCCAAGAAGCAGTGGTTTTCTGGATCTTCTTCTGTTAGACTCAAGACTAATAACTACTGACACTGTCGGTCAAACAAGAAACTGTTTACGGACGGTGGAGTTCGAAAGTGACCACTGCGGACTAGCCACCGATATACGGTTTCCGAACGAGCTTGTTGAGTTGGAGGAGTATGTGCCGGCGCACTATTACAATTTTATTTAGACGCATTTGGCCACGCTTCTATAACGCCTTATAGAGTGAACTTGCTACAAACGATATTTCGCCAACAAATGACAGGAATTCGACGAACGTTGAGATCGGCAGATACATTGGTCAAATAGATGAGACAATACCACTCACGTGGACAGGACAATCCCACTATACAAAGAACAAGACGCAACTGGAAAATGAAGCAATACTACACAAACACAAGACTCAAGCTATTATACAAACGGTTTACTGACAGCAACGATCCGGAAATTAGGACACTGAAGTCGTCGATCAGAAACCTCAATCTGGTTATTAAGCAGAACTAAAGATTATCTAGTAATTTGTTTTGGAATAATAAGATTCAGGCCGTTAATTATAGCGACCCCAGTATGTTTCCCCAAATTAATAAAATCTTTAGGAAGAATGATCAAAACGATTTTATTTGCCTTATGCTTTCGAGAAATACGGACAACGAAGATTTACTTACCATTGCAGGGATAGATCCAGGGAATGCCGTCCTTGATGAAGACTTCTTTTTGATTGAAGATCCTCAAGAGAAGGTGGAAGCAGTAGGGGCTGCTTTTCAGCAAGTGTATAAGGTGAATGCTACCATTCGCCCAAATCATGACCTGGAGAACAGAGCTCTAGTGCGACTTTGAGTCCACTGGTTTCACCAGGATTTATGAAGACAATTTGGCGAACGCCACTGTCGCCGAGCTAATTGGGCTAGTTTTCCTACTCATATCGAAGGTGGAGCTGCAACAGGAGTCGATAGTATACCCAACGTTGTTCTACGACATCTAACTAAGGAAGCAGAAGACATTTTCACCACTCTGTTTAACAACGCACTGAACAATGCATATTTTCCAGTGCGTTGGAAGACAGCTGTGGCTCATATTCTCGCAAGAAAGAAAGTATAGCTCCAATCCGGCAAATCTCCGGTCAATAAATCTTCTTCCGGGTATCAGTAAGGTATTAGAAAAAGCTTTCATATAAAGCTCTGACCAAGTGGGCAGCGGACAAAAATATTATTCTGGACAATCAATTTGGCTTTAAGGTAGGGCATGACACCATTCATGCTGCTTCTAAGCTAGTCTCTGATATCCATTAGAACAAAGCTAAGAATTAATGCACGGGTGCCGTTTTGGTTGATTTGGAAAAGGCCTTCAATACCGTTTGGTTAGAGGGGCTTTATCTGAAGCTGACCAGACTTGGTATAAGTAAACCATTGTTACACATTCTTTATGACATGCTTAATGGTAAAAGTTTGTTGTCAAAAGTGGCAATGTAAATTCTACCACCATATTTGATATAAAAAATGGTTTACAGCAAGGAGCGGTAAACTCGCCGGTCCTCTTTAGTATTTACACCAGCGATCTGAAAGGTTGTCTTGCTCATGCGATGTGTACAGAACGGCTGCAAAAGTCGATGTTATAAGAATTATGATGTTATAAGAATTATGTTACTTCGACAAGATTCAACAATATTGCGATGACTGGAAATTGAAAATCAATTTCAAGAAATACGAAAATATAATGTTAAGAACCCCATTTTAGGGCTCTTACTTATACTAGAAAAAACTGGAGAAATCTAGTGATCGTTGGATCAAGTGTAAAGCCATTTTCGATTAAAAGTGTGGTAAAGTACCTTGGCATCTGGCTGGATCAGTATTTGTATTTCAACCAACATATATATGCTGCTCTGCCCAGAGCTAGGGTAGCTTTTGCCCTGACAAAACGGCTGTTTAGTAGCAGCCGCCTTGAAAGCAGGTTGAAGTTGATTAGCTACATGGCCCTCATCCGGCGGATGATTGACTATGGGTGCCCTGTGTGGTTCAACGTTGCCCCATCTCAAATGGAAAAGATTCGGGTGCTTGAGGGGCAGTATCTTTTGACCTGCCTTGGATTACATAGAACGCCAGAGTCGGAGTACAAACGTTACTATAACAACGAGTCTTTATACAATGGGGCAAACAAAAAGAGGATAGATATCATCTTGTTGAAGCTTGTTCGCGGTCACGTTGCATTGGTTATGATCTATTCAAATATAGTCATCTTTGGGGCTTACAACCCAATACTGAATACTTCAAAAACGCACGTTTAAGCGGCTTCATTCCACCCGAGGCTTTTTAGATAGTCGATTGCTAATATATAATAGATTGGCGGTTCCGTTAATCAACCACATCGGCCGTGAGACTGTTGATCGGCGACTAATGCACGACCGATAATGTTTGCCCAGGGCGACAGAAAATCTGGATCGGGCCCTGTACTAACCTATGTTGGGTGTTCTAGAGTAGGAAAACCGACCGCAATTTTTAGTGACGTAAAAATGGAAAAACAAAAAAAATTGGTTATTAATTACAGACCGTCTAAAATTCAGTTGGGTATCTGTGAGAAACTCTCATTCAAGATACCTCGATGGCTTATTTTTGACTTTAAGCTTGTGTTATTTAAACCGTAGATGTGACCGACACAATCAAGACGTGAAGGAGACGGAGCAGAGTACCTTCGGTTCAGTAGGGCTGTGTCCAGTCGGGACCGTATGGATATAGTAAAACAAACTCGTCACTTTTGGTGGATGATCAACGAAATTTGAATATTAAAACGTTGCTTAACGTTATCGCCTTGGTCAGCTTACATAGGTTTAAGGTAGTTTTAGGCGCAACAGATATTGTGGCACGAAAAAAATCGAAAAAAAGCAAGTTAAAAAAATAAATACTTGGCACTTGGCACAATAGCTCCAACTGGCGATGGGCCCTGTGACTAACACGATTAAACATTTCTGTGTGTGTGTTGATATTCTGCAAGCGTGGGAGTGACCTTAAATAAATAAAAATTACTTAATAGAATATTTTTCCTCGGAGACTATATATAACCAATAAAACAATTATAGAACGCCTTATTTATGTATGGTACAGAAGTTTAAATATAAAAACATAGTACATAGTACATAGTACATAGTACATAGTACATAGTACATAGTACATAGTACATAGTACATAGTACATAGTACATAGTACATAGTACATAGTACATAGTACATAGTACATAGTACATAGTACATAGTACATAGTACATAGTACATAGTACATAGTACATAGTACATAGTACATAGTACATAGTACATAGTACATAGTACATAGTACATAGTACATAGTACATAGTACATAGTACATAGTACATAGTACATAGTACATAGTACATAGTACATAGTACATAGTACATAGTACATAGTACATAGTACATAGTACATAGTACATAGTACATAGTACATAGTACATAGTACATAGTACATAGTACATAGTACATAGTACATAGTACATAGTACATAGTACATAGTACATAGTACATAGTACATAGTACATAGTACATAGTACATAGTACATAGTACATAGTACATAGTACATAGTACATAGTACATAGTACATAGTACATAGTACATAGTACATAGTACATAGTACATATTACATAGTACATAGTACATAGGTTAACAGGTACATATTTACATAATATATAATTAGTAAGTTAGCTTAGTTTTTTAGTTTTGAATGACTTTTATTTAACTGTATAGTAATAAGATAATACACTGTTTTACAATATTTTATAAGCATCAAGTCTTTAGATTTACCAACAAGCCGTAACAGATTGACATTTTTCTATTATTTAACATAGTGTAAATGAGATAAATACGTTAAATTCAATGAGAAAAAGAAAAAATGTTTTATTATTAATTTCAAATAGTGTATATATTTTCAAAAATCACCATCTCTGATTTCGTTTTCAATAATTAAGAGCACTTGAGAAGTATTTATAAAGACTAATCCAGTCACAGTCAAAATTCAAAACAGCCATGAGGTCCTCTATTTTTAGTGTTCTTTCCCCAAAGTACATCATTCGAAATTCATTTAAAATTCTGCAAACCGCGATGAAATGAAAGACATCCTTCCTTTCTTCACGGTTTCAGAGATTACATAGTATTGGGAAGTCCAGCCGATGTGGCACGTAGTTCAAGTTAATTAATTCACTTCGTTATATAAAAATAGTGCTTATCATCACCGATTTATTCCCATCCAGAAAGTAAGTGTTACCATTAAGATTGTAGCTGACTTTACTATAATGTATTCTGTAGAGTGACGATTAAGCTTCATTCACATATTTGCTGTATAGAAACGGTCCCGATTTTTCTAATATATTATCAAATTTACTTCTAAGAGTAGAAGCTCCATCACTAGGATGGAAACACATCCGCAGCACATTGCCAGTTCTTACCTTTCCTTGACGAAATGCGCGATTTTATTCGAGCATATGCTTCAAGACGATTCTCGGTAGGTATTCTTCTCCAATTTGCATCACTTTAACAACATAACCAAAATGTTTCTTGATGTTTCAAATATACGAGGTGGACACCCTGTTTCCTGATGGACCATGTAGTTAGGTGTGTTATTAGGTAGTCTAAAGATGTACTTTATGCAGAAACATTGGAACTTTTCCACAGATTCAAAGTTACCATAAACCCTTACTTCAGCCGCATATAGGAGAATAGTCTTGGCAGTAGCTCGGATGATTTTTTGCTTTGAGCTACGCGTTAAAAATTTACTTTGAATGCAAGTACTCCAGGCTGAATAAATGCCTCGTTTTGCTTCTGCTAATTTAATTTTTTCACGTGATTCTCCGTATTTAGTAGATTAGACGTTATCAGAAAACAAAGGAACTTATACTCTCTAACAACTTCAATGGGGTCAGTTTGATAGGTAAATCTTTCGTTCCACGAGAATTGTCCTTCTCCATTTCTTAATACAAGAATTTTTGTTTTTTCTAGATTCACGGAACGATTCCAAGTTTTGGAGTACTTCTTTAGTCTGTTGATTTTAAGCTGCAAATTATTTACTGTATCGGAGAGAAAAACAATATCGTCAGTATACAAAAGACCCGGTATTAATACCCCATTGCTTTCCAAGCCACCTCCGATTTCATCTATTATGTCATAAATAAACAAGATAAATAACAACGTCCTCAAAATGGAGCCTTGTTCCACACCCATCGTCACCGCAAATTCTCCATTCAAGAAATGTCCATCCCAAACTGCCGCTATATTATTCGCATATAGAGCCCATATTGCGTTTACTATTTCACTGCTTCAACCCATCGTATATAGCTTGTTAAAGAGTGCATCGCGTGGGAATGAGCCGAACGCTGCTTTGAAATCTACAAATGGGGGTTTCTCGTGTTTTTGCTAGAGTATTTGAGAAATGTTTAACAGTGTGAAAATATGATCTACATAGTACATAGTACAAAGTACATAGTACATAGTACATAGTACATAGTACATAGTACATAGTACATAGTACATAGTACATAGTACATAGTACATAGTACATAGTACATAGTACATAGTACATAGTACATAGTACATAGTACATAGTACATTAGTACATAGTACATAGTACATAGTAACATAGTACATAGTACATAGTACATAGTACATAGTACATAGTAACATAGTACATAGTACATAGTACATAGTACATAGTACATAGTACATAGTACATAGTACATAGTACATAGTACATAGTACATAGTACATAGTACATAGTACATAGTACATAGTACATAGTACAATAGTACATAGTACATAGTACATAGTACATAGTACATAGTACTTAGTACATAGTACATAGTACATAGTACATAGTACATAGTACATAGTACATAGTACATAGTACATAGTACATAGTACATAGTACATAGTACATAGTACATAGTACATAGTACATAGTACATAGTACATAGTACATATTACATATGTACTATGTACGTACATAGTACATAGGTACATAGGTACATAGGTACATAGGTACATAGGTACATAGGTACATAGGTACATAGGTACATAGGTACAAAGGTACATAGGTACATAGGTACATAGGTACATAGGTACATAGGTACATAGGTACATAGGTACATAGGTACATAGGTACATAGGTACATAGGTACATAGGTACATAGGTACATAGGTACATAGGGACATAGGTACATAGGTACAAA